>VWPU01006288.1:0-120116 GCA_013398955.1 Callaeas wilsoni
CTTTCAAACCAGCACAGCTCTGTTTCCATATCTGCTTCTTTAAACTTTTTTCTGTGTGTTCTGCTTTTCTCTAATATGCAGGTTTCTTGCCCAACCATTTGTAGACCTGCTTTTTCATCCTTTTTCTGCAACTACCCCTCACAGTCAAGTTCTGGAACGTATCTTTCCCCTCTGGGCTTGGTATTCATTTATCTCTTCTCAGAGGCAGAAATTACTTCATCATCCCCAAATGCAGGACACTAGGCACACGGAGACATGAGAACTATGTTGTTTCTTACAGGAAAGTATTCCAGGCTGCTAACTAAGTCTCTTGGTCCTCTGTAACAGAGACTAATGCAGACAATAAACTAAAATCATAGTGATTCTCCAGTAGTTCCCATCTGATTGGAATTATCCTGGAAGACACACTTCCAAGTTTAAGTAACAGAAGACAGTCCCAAAGATGAGAGACAGGAGAATTTCCCCCAGGCCCAGACTCCATTCCATCATTCTGAAGGAGCCTTCTTGATACTGCAGATGTTTCATGCTTTAAAATAACACTTTTTAAAATAAAATCCTTCTATTAACTTCCATGAACTTTGAGCAAGAAATTTTTTATAAGAATCAGCCAAGCTTTCGAAGACTCACTGTAAGAAAAGCAGTGCAAGTTTGTCTCAGATTTGCAGGGCCAGCTCATGTCCCACAAGCAAAACCAGGCTTTGCTTTTCCCTGTCTGTCAATTTCCCAAGCCCATTCCTCAAGGTTGGTCTTATTTTCTTAACAATACAGAACTGTTAGAGCAGTGAAAAAGTTGTTTATATGTATTTTACTTTATTTTAATAACAAACCAAGGAAGGAAGGGAATTGAGAAAATGAGAATTCCTTTGTCTGAAGACACCTGACTCTGAAACCAAAAAATTCTGTAGAAACCAGCCGTCTCTATTTTAAGGTGACAAAATATTCAGGACTGCAGATCATATGCTTCTCATTTCCCCGTGGCTGCTCTTAAACTTTGAAATAAGATTAGATAAAATTGGTTCTTAAAAAAAATTAAAAAAGCAAAACCAAACCACCCCACTTCACATTCACAGTTTAACCACACATCAACCTTAAAACACTTGTGTTTCCTAGCCTGTACCTATCACATAGGTAAACAACTGATCTCCAGAGGATTGGAACAATGGCTCCTGTTCTTTTTAACATGTTTCAGTACCAGTTTCATCTGAGAGAGAATTGCTGGGGAATTAATTTTTCAGAGACTCAGCTAGAGCAGGGCAGGGAGGGAGTGCAGGCTGTAGAAGAAGCTGATTCTGCTTCACTGTCTAGTTCATGACTTCCATACACTGCTGGAGGATATGTGGCTGTGGAGGAGAAACCACACTCTCCTAGAGGTCAGTTCACTGCTGGACACCTCAGCCATAATTGCTGCATAAAAAGTAATGCTAAACACAACTGGGCTGCAGTATGGCCATCTACTCAATTACAGCAAAAATCAGAGGACACTCCACCCACCTGTTGCAGGAGACATTAAGTCCATGTAACATGGTTGAACTGCAAGTTTAAATCTGGATATCTGGGGAGAAGTCTGGACAGCTCTTCCAAATTGGCTAAATAGTTTGTTTCAAGAACAGAGAGCTAGGTTGGTTTTCCCCTGGGAAATGTTGTTTTGTGACACCCTCCTACACAGAAGCTGTACAGTAGCCTGACCCACTGCTGGTTACAGAAAGCCAGCCCTATGGAGCAGAATTTCAGGAGAGTTCATCGGATGCTTCTGGCAGCTATCTGCCAACTCTGTTGCACATGGACAACCTTATTAAATTCAATTAAGCAACCTTGCAGTTGCAAGCAGGGCAGACACCCTGGCTGGGAGTTGAACAATTGGGATTTGTATTGCATCTGCCTCCAGTCAAGGCCAGGATTTGGATTCAGTATCTTTTATAAGCAGCATATGCACACACCACAGGATGCAAGAGTCCAAGTTATAAGTTGTATTCCTTTTTTTTTAGTTCACCTGATGGCTGATGGGTGCTACTTTTCCCAATGAAGTTACACCTTGCAAGCGTCCTGACTTTGGCGAAAAGCAGAACTGGATGGAAAACCAAGCATAGCAACAAACCATGGAACCGTTATTCACTGTCTGATGGCAAGGAATAGGCACAGCTGCCTTTGAAAGTGCACACCTAGCCACATAATCGTTCTACAATTGCTTCTTAATGCAAAGGATAAAGCCTTTCACCTCCTTTCAGCCTTTTCCCATGGCCAACACTACCGTTCTGTAATAACTCATCTCTGAGTAACAAAGTAAACAGCATTACAAAATAATTTCTGAAGCCAAATATCTGATAAAGATGATTAATGCCTCATGAAATGCCCAAGTCATATTTGTAATAATTGCAATATTTGAGATGGATAAGAGGAGAGAATTATAGGATTTGCTGTAAGGCTGAATTATCTACAGGAAGTTCATGTGAAAGTCACGCTACCATCTAACTCGCTGGTACCTGCCAGGTATACTCCTTAACAGCTTATTTGTTTTCTGGATTTTAAAATTAGAACAGTTAGAGTTTTGAGACAGATTTTTTTAGAGCTACCTTCATAAATACCCTCATTCTCAAGAGAGACCGTATTGCTCTAGTAACTGCTGCACAAATACAGGAATCTTCCCCAGTGAACAGAGTTTTGGGGTATTCTTGAATGGCTGCCCAAACCAAAGTATCACAGTATTTGTTCAAGACAAAGTCTGCCAGTAAGTACAATGTTCTTTCAAAGAAAAGTGACGTATTTCTTCTTCTGAACAGCCCACGTGGGTATATTCTGCAGTTTCCCAGCACGACAAAAATCTACACGTTTGGTACATGCTTTGGGGAAAAGAAGACTGAAAGGTAATGTCTTAGAGGGCTTCAACCACTTCACATTATATAGTCCATAAACTGTGAAGAGAATTACGGATAACTTCCTTTTTTTTCCTATGATGGGATAAAGAAACTCTTTTGTTTATAATCATAGACTGTCTCGGTAACCAGCTAATACACAGTATGATAACATTTGATGAAAAGAACAATATGAAAGAGAAGATATTATTGCGGGCAGCCACCTACTCCAGAGCTCTCATATTTATTCAAGCAGAATTATTATTATTATTATTATTATTATTATTATTATTATTATTATTATTATTATTATTATTATTATTATTATATCACTTTGTTAATAATGACTGAACACTTTGTTAGGATTGTTAAAAGCTAAATTCACAACTGGAGCTGTTCTGACTGGACATAACTGTTTTGTTTTGCTTTCATGATGCCTTAAGGTTCTCCCTTATAGTCAGTCACTTCTCTGGTGCTAATGAAAAGCCTTGCTGCAAATACCCCAATTTAATTATTATTCTATGACCACTCCTATACCCCCCAGCCCCAAATTGCACCAACATGAACACCAGTTGCAAACAAGCACAAACAGGGCATGAAAAAGGTCAAAGAAAATTTGTTTGCAACTTTAAAGAAGTATTTCTGTAAAACTCTTCTCAGCACCTGCTGAGTCCTTATAGCCCCTAGAATTTTCTGTACTCCTGCAAACTGCTAATTTCACACAGAGAGACAAGGAGGAAATATCTGGAAGAGGAAAGCTGGCACTGAGAAGGATACTTCTCTAGCCGTTCGTGTTTATCATGTGAAACTCCAGGCTGCCTTGAACAGTCGCAGCATAGCGGGGCAAGAATGTGGACAGACTTTTCCCCCCATTTCCAGTGCAAACAAGCAGAAACAGGGAAACGCCTTGCAGGTCCAACCGAGCACAGATGGGTGCACAGGGGATATGGCTGAGCCACTACACTCTGTTTTGCATATTCAGTTTTCACAGCAAGCCACACAGTCATCTTTTCCTTAAGGTGTGCTGCAATATCCAGTTGCTTGCAGCTACCACCAAAGAGCCTGGTGGTTTAGCACATTCGGACTGATACTCAGACTATTTTTACCCACCAGAAGACTCGGTAAGTAACAGAGACACCCTTACTTCAGCCCTTCCTGTGACTGCAAAACCCCAGAGCAGGAGATGGAGCATCAGCTCCAAAGGCTGAACACTGAGGGCAAGGCACAGTTGCCAGCGCTTCTCTCCCCAGTCACCACAAGTGCTGTGGCAGAAAACACCGATAGAATTGGCATGGCCTTTGTTTGCTCCTCTGGTGTCCTTCTCATTGATTCTCCAGAATGCCCTTGAATAAATTCTGTTTCCTCCATTGTTAGGAAAGGTCTGAAATCAGCTTAGTCACAATCACTGATGCAGTTGCACAGCGCTTGCTGAAACAAAGGGAAACCTTTTTTGCCCACGCCCAATCTGATATTACGATACCCTGGTCTATAACAACACGTTTTTGGAAATACTTGTCAAGAGTGACAATTTTGCTAACAAACACTATGACAGAGGAACATAAGAAAACAAGCAAGCACAAAAAATCTGCAGTAAATGAGACTTTGGAAACTACAATATTTCTTTTATTTACAAGGAACAAGGAACTTCATGTGTGTCAGGAATAAACAGAAATCAGCCTCCAGCCTTCACAAGTGAATAATCATGTGTAGGAAACATAGCGTTTTTGTTAAAGATGCAATTTGCAATTAACTAAGGAACAGGAACTATTTCTTCTAGAGCCAATCTAGTGAGGTTTTTAAAACTGGCATATTCTGATCTCATCTGTTTCCCTATGGGCAAAGAATCTGATCTTGAGCTTTCCTGCTGCAGATCAAAGTGACGGCTACAAATGTTAGTAAAACAAAGTCTCCCCTAGTGTCAGGCAAAACAGGATAAAAAAAAAAAAAAAAAACCAAAAACTTCTGCACAAGGATATAGGACAAAATGGGAGAGTACTTCTGCCATGCTAAGAAAGCTGAACATCTACTAAATCTTGGATTTCAACAAATACAACATTATTATGATAGGAGACTGGTTACCATATATGCATCAACTCTCTGGGGAATCCGATTTTTATTTTCCTTCCTGTTCAAGGGACAGTTGTTCATATATTTATTTGCATTGCCATAACGTGGAGATGCAGGCTGTGATCAGAGGTCCATTGTGTAAGGTGCTGTACACACAGTTTATCAAAACAGCCTCCGCTTCAGAGACCCTCCAGTCTAAACAGGGAAATTCTAGAAGTCCCGAGGGGAAACAAAAGCTTGTAAGGTTTCCAAGAGAGAACCAGAAAGTCTTTGGAAAAGCATCTTTGGGTGGCATTTCAGACTAAACGGAAATCTTGATGTTCTCATTTCAGTGATATATTTCCTTGGGTTTGTGTCATTAGAAATCTTCCCTGTATTTTCTCAGCAATTAGATCAAAACAGTTGCAGATAATAAAACTGAGGCTTGAAGTTTGTGCCCATAGCAAAATCTAACCAGAGTACCTTTCTATCAGAGAATTCATAGCTTAATGAATTCTCAGAATTCCTTCTCGAACATCAGGTACCCCAAATTCCTCATTTACTCCTCATCTGCAAACATTACAAACTAACTCCTTGTTACTCCACTACTTGTTCCATCTTTCTTGAAGATCAAGGCAACTTGGGAAAACAGAGAAAACTTGTCCACATGAATGACTGTCACGTGGGGGACAGAGCAATAAAAATTCTGAAGGCAAGTCCACTGGGGTATTTTCAAAATTAAGGCCTAAAAATATCTTGTGAAGGACACTTTGAAAATAACCTTTTCAAAGAAAATGATTCCCAGATTTGTTTGTGTAAAAAAAAAATAATGAACAGAACAACAGAAACAGGTGTGTTCCTATACAAATTATCTTTCATCCATTTAGAGACAAAATTATTAAATATAAGGCACAATGAAATGTCACCTTCTAAACATAAATATGCACTAGAAAGACAAGTATGGGCATTTTAAGCAGAAAGGGAATAAATGGTGGGCAGGAGACAAGGAGTTCTGGGAGATACACTTTACTGGGAATGCCACTGTTTGAGGGCATATTCCTCCTTCTCTGTTCTAGAAAACAAAAGGATGAAGCAGGGAACACAAAAACTCAAGGGTAATGCCAAGATGATGCTTACCTTCACGTTCATACAGAGTCACAGCACCATGAAGCCCCTTGTCTTTGAACTTCCTCTCTTTTTCCAGCAACAGCGCGCTCCCTTTGGTCTCGAATGGATGTCAGGATTCTCTCTGAGTCTGCAAAGAAAGAGATGGATAGGCTGAAAACATCCTTGCTCCTCAGCTGTGTGGTTGGTAGAGCTTCATCACTCGGGATAAATAATTATTTATCCTAAAGGGACTCTAGATAAGCATTAAACCTCTGCCCTACATCTTTGCAAGTGGAGATCTTATAAGGAGTGTTACTTCTGCTGGGTGTGCTGGAGGACAAGGTGAGAAAGAGGAGAGAGTGAAAAAGCAGCACACTTCTCACTGGTTATTCGGACCAAGTTGCACCCTCTTAGTCTTCCATTGGGAATGTAAGTAAAACACATTTATATTCCTATAGAAATACTGTCCCTAGATCAGTGGGCAAAACTCTGACACGGAAATTCACTGCATTATTGGAATTTAAGGGACAAAACCAATCGTTAAAGAATTCACAAGCAGTACTTAACTGGTCGAAGATGTAAATGCTAGCCATTTTACCGCTTACATAATTAGGTTCTGATCTTATGTTTCAACAGTTGAACATAGTAAAAATATTTCACTAAGGTCAGATTGCAAGTTGTTTTTTCTTCTAAGCAAATAATGGCATAATCTACTTTGGCACTGCTAGCTTTTAACAGCACCACAAAGAATTTCTTTTTTTTGTACACTATCCTCTGAGTTACAAAAATGTTAATCCCTGATGGAGCTGCAGGAGCTAATTTTGTAAAAAGCAGAACATGCCTGATTTAGTAAAGAGATTTCTGTTCTGAAGCTTTCAAATCTCTTGTTCACCTTCCTGTCAATCACTGAAGTGAATCAACCTTTTAGTGGAAGCAGCATCATCTAACCTGGTGACAGAAAAAAAAGGTATACAAAAAGCTAGTTCAGCAGTACGGCAGCCCAACATGCTGTGTTTCAGACATGAGATTCTAAATTCTTTAGTAGACAAATGACTTTTAAAAATACACAGATGTGAAGAGCAAAGGGAGGTGACAGCCCAAAGGATTTGAAAGAAACTGCAAGTCAAGGACTCAGTAGCAGGCAGGCTGACCTGGCCAACTCCACCACTGTCAGCTGCTGGTAGCCTTCCATTTCAAAGTAACGAGGAGACTGCAGAGCTGTTGGACAAAATCTGCTAAAGCACTGTCGTGTAGGTGTTTTTATGAATTTTGCTGATAACAAATTCCTAGACAGCAAGTGTTTTACCAAACATGGATGCAATACTCCTTCAAACCAGCTGCTGTGCCCTTGTGTGACTGAAATAATTCTTAAGACAGTGGCTTCTAGGAGCTTTTTTCATTTTTGTGGGTTTTCTTTGTTGTTGGTTGGTTGGATTGGGATTTTTCTAACTTAAACGCCGGTTAGCAAATTGAGTCGAAAACATGCTGAATTCTTAAGCCACAGCCATTCAAATGGAGCTAGAGATTTGATATGGAGCAACAGATTACTGAAATTTTAAAAATCACTGGAAAAAACACTAACACTTTAACAAAGCACTGAAGAAATGAAAACCTGGAATCTCATACTTTTCTTCTTTATTACTTCACTACTCTTCATCTGACCATGTTATTTCTCTCTGGAGCATTAACTGGATCTACTATAAAATCTATACCGTAGACAAAGAGGTTCCTATGCTTTGGAACAGCTATTCTAATATAGAAAATTCTATTTTTGTAGTGAAGTCTTAAAGCTTTGAGAAACATGAAGCCTTTGTTAGAACTTATACAGGAATAAACTTAAACTCTAAATTCATTAAATTAAACCTGTTATTGCCAAGGACCACAAAGAAGAGAGATATTTATTCAACATGATTTTCACTAGTGTCAAGGACTAAGGTCATAGTTTATGGTTGTTTCTTATGTAATGAACATGAAAGATGCAAAAGGATTCCATTTTAGGACAGAATTAAAATGAGCTACTTAATACACTAAAAGCTAGTGCATACTGTGTTGCAAGTCCACAGTGTTCCACAGTGTCAATTGCTACCTAGGCCATTAAAGAAATTAAATGGATTAAATTTCAAAAATAACCTGTGAGCTATTGAGAAACAGTTTCTGCTGCCCCTCAAGACAACCTATATATTACTAACTGCACGAAGATTAGGGTAGCCTGAAACCCTCCCTTGGCTGCGCGCTGGGTGGGAACATGCACCTCAAGCCTTCCAGCCTAAATATGAGGTTCTTAGGAGCTTGAACCACCAAGTGAAGCTCTTCACTTCCTTCAGCTTCACACAAAGACCACATAATGCCATGATTTTGCATTCTCTGAGCACCCACAAATCAGACTGACTGCAAAACTGGCCCAAGCTTATGCAAAAGATGCAAGTTAATACTGCTCTCAACTTGTAGTCTGCATGGAAATAAACTGTTATCTGCCCAGCTATAGACAGCGGCAAAAATTTCCCATCTGCACATTTCCTGCATTTTTTTTTTTCTTGTTCTGGTATTTCTTAGCCTATTATGTGGTAATTGATTACCGTCACCAAACAGCTCTTCCCTGGCAAGTACAGGAGAACTGCAGAGACAATTAATGTTTTAATATGCAAATAAGATACTCCTTTACAGCCGGAATTTTTCATAGCATTGTATGATTATACAAAGACTTAATCTATGGCTCAGAAATCTCACAACCACAAATCACAGGAGCCTGGAAGCACATCGCTGCTACTTGCCCTCTCCATACACTATTTCCTTAGACATCCGCATTTAAAACCTTCGGAAACAGGATTCAGGGATAGAAGAAAACTTAGTCTGGCATGGCTCAGCCATTCCTTCATGAAAGGGAGCACAACTTCAGAAGGACATTTTTACACAATTTACTTTCTTTTCTCCAAATGCCAGTCCTGTTAGGTTGCTTTTCCATGAGGTATATAACATGCAAGTGGATTCAGGGCTAGAGGAAAGGTTACTGAACAGGAAGCTTGATCCCAACAGATGATACACAGCCAAATTCTTAATTCTAGTAATGGGCTGAATTCAGGTCCAGGAAAAATGACAGCATAGATATTGTGACAAAAAACAGCCCTAGGATCCCATTATGAGGTGAAGGAATGAAGGAACCTGAAACAGCATACATGGAAAGGAAAACTGGGCAGTGTCCTGGTCTTGAGATTTTTTTGGAATTTAATTATTCCCTCCACATAAAATTTTCAGGCATTTTATAATAACAATCCACCAAGAAATAAAGATTCTTTTTATCCAATATTTTCACCTTCTGGGAAAATTAGAGTCTGGTGTTTAAAGATATATCCAGTTCCTCTAGTGGGTCACCTTTTCTTCTCTATAAGCTGCCACAGCCACTTCACTTACTGGCTTGGATTTTGCATTTTTCTGCAAGCACCAGTTCCTGCAATCGCTAACACTTCACATTGGTCTTTGACTAAAAGCTACTGTGAAAAAAAAAGAAAAGCTGGAAGACTAGGAAAATATTCCTCCAATTTTAAGAAAAATAATGCTTTTTAGCTTTGATAAAAAATTGCATCACAGTTCTATCAAAAAAAATTTAAAAAAAATTTTAAAAAAGGGGGGAAAAAAGAAAGCCTGGAAAAAAACCTGCAGACTTGTGTGTCTCAAGCAGTTACCCCTGGTGCTTATCTGGGCTCTGAAAGATGGTTTTCCCACGGTCCCATGTCTCAGAAAGTCTTTTTTCCATGTTTATTACAGGTGCCTAATAAAAAAAGAGTTTTTGATGGTACATTTCCCTGTGACTAACTTACTTTTTCCTCTGCACATTTATTTTAGAAAAGCCATAGGAACTTTGAAAATTCTATTCAGCTAAAACAATGAGTTCAAAAATTTCCAGAAGGGTTGCTCAAATGGGTAGAGCACACATAAGTCTACAGGCCCACAGGCAGTAGTTTTGGCTCAGTTCTCTAAGAAACACAGAAAGAGAAGAAATCCACGGTGAAAGGTAGGCTGAGAGTCTCCTGCTAAATGGGCTGAGAGCACTAAATGGTCAGGCCACCTGAGAAGAGGTGACAGGGTTTACTTAATCCAGCTCTACTGCTGGCAAGAGCAACAACCAGGAAACAAGAGGGTGGGAGGAGACAAGGAACAAAAGGAAAGAAAAGGGAAAAAAAAAGGCTTTGCTAGCTGATCGGGCTGATTGATGTGATTAATTGCCACCCACACAGGTAGGTGCTGCTACTGTTTATTTAGCATTCTGCCAGCAACAAATGTTTGGGACTCTTGGTTGCTTCATGGACTTAGTCTCCCTGGATGTCAAAACCAGTTGTATCTTATGCATCATCACTGACTAAACAAAACATAGGAGCACAAGATAAACAATCCTAAACAGCTGGATGCAGGGACACTGCATGCTCTCGCCACCTGCCAGGGAGCCAGGAGCAGTGGGATCCAGCCAGTTCCTTACAGAGCTCCTTCTCTTCTGCTATGCCTCCTTCCTCAGAAAGATGCTGGTATAGCACCAAGAGACTCACGGCTATGTATCCTCCTAGAACCTTGTGAGCTTGAAGACTTAAAAGTATCTGCTTCGTGTGCTGTTACCACTGGCAAAGACAAAGCAAGCAGGGAGGGCAAAGGGGAAAAAAATAACCTAGCAGGACTGTTCTACTGAGGAAAGAAACTAAAATTCAAGAACATATAGGTATTGCAAAAGATGTTTTGGAGCAGGAACCACTTTGATTTGTTTTTTTTTTATTTCTGTACTTAAACATCCTGCCTGGAATGAGTTTAATAGAAGCTGCTGCACTTACAAAGAATAGGTAAAGTGGAAGACCGTAAAGTATTCTACCTTAGAATAAACATACGCATTTTTATTCCACAAATAGAGATTTTGAAAAATCTTTTCCAACTTTAGTCATGTCTGAGAAGTCTATTTTGAAAACATCTCTGCAAGTGTTCGAAGGTTGAATGACTGTTCCCTTTTAGGCACTGGCACATGGAAAGCTATGTTACCATTCCTCTGTCAGTTAGAGCAGTTAGCATTTCAAGTACCAGTAATCTGTCTAGCAATCTGATTTATTCTCACCAGTTTCTACATATTAAACATAGCAACAGTATGCACCAAGGAAACAATAACTAGAGCCATGTCAAACATTTTTCTAAGGTTTCATTTTCAGTCTAGCTAACAACATTTTTTCATTATGCCAGGACTTCCCAAGCTCTCATCAAGTCTGTGAGCACACCCCTTTTAGTAACACGCACAGCTACACGCCTGTTCTCAAGAAGCAACATGGACTTAGATACTTGCTCTAGTGCAAAATAAAAACCTGACTATAGGAAAACATACTTTCAGTCAATAGTCAATGCCCTAGAAGAGAGGAGACATGGGAGAAAAAAAGGCAAGTTCATCAGCAGATCTGTTAAAGAAGAAAAGCCATGGAGGGAGCTTGGAGCACTTTGTGTCATGCTGCTTCAGTGCTTTATCTTGGCCAGGGAACATACTGAGCGTGGCTTTCCCAGCTGAAAATAGGTGTCTATTGTTTTCACTTTTGGTAAGAAGCCAATTAGTTGTCAAACACAGTCATCACAAAATTGCTAGTGTGCATGGCAAAGCAAAAAATACTTTTGTTACATGTTCACTTTGTCAGAAACAAATTATAATGCAAGAATTTCCAGCAAGGATGGGGCGAGGGTTATATCCTTGTTCACAGGGTAATCAACATGCAAACCTTCCTGTTCAGCTAGGCTTGAGCTGATGAGGAGAATGGGTGAGGATTTATAGAAGACTTGTGTGTAACACCCATAATAGGCATTACACAGAATGTTTTAAATACTACAGGACAACTCCTCTTACTTAATTACGCCACCTCCTGATATGAGTCTCAATATATACAGTCAGATGCAGAGATTTTTCTTTTTATTGTCAGTCACATCTGTAGAGGACGTCAAGAGAGCTGCATTGTCACAGGTGAGTGAAGCCAAAAGCTGCACAGTACCAGAAAGGATCAATCTGGACTAGCACTGAGCAGCAACAATAGATTTGAGATATAACACCTGCCTGCTTCCGCCTATTAGGATTGCAGCATTCTTTCAGCATGTAATTAGCACTGCGTACCTGTCTTAGCCAATATTCCACTGCCTAATATGTGGCATTAAAACTAATCACCCAAGTATTGCAAACGCCACATTTGCAGTTCAGGGACATGCGGTGCCCAACCACCCAGTTGTTCATACCAGCCAACATGACCATCAGCAGAACAGTTTTCAGTAAGAACGCTCAGCACCTCCTAGCCTAATGAGCAGCTGTTTGGGCAGAGGTTTCCAGGCTGCCCTTGGAGTCCAGCTGAGCGAGCTCAGGTGTGACTATGTCCATTCTGCCAAGACCTATCATGCCTGGGGCTTCTGAGGCTGGTCATTGCATGTGTACAGTACAGTGAAGAATGACGAGCAGCTGATGCATGGCTGACCTTTCTTAATATTGCTTAAATCCTTAATCGCTTGCTTTGCCTGGCCACAGCAAAGCTAACCATTAGCACCAGAGACAATGGCTACTGAAGGCACAAGAGCTCTGGGCTACCTGTGTAAATAGATCTCCAGAAGGTTAGCAAAGGCCAGTGACCATTGTGGTCTACCAGCTTCTTGTGGTTTAAACCCAGTAGGCAGCTCAGCCCCACACAGCCACTGTGGAATGGGGAAGCGCATCGGAAGGGTAAAAGGGCAAAACCTCATGGGTTGAGATAAAAACAGTTTACTAGGTAAAGCAAAAGCTGTATCCACAAGCAAAGCAAAATAAGAAATTAATTCACTACTTCCCATCAGCCATCTTCAGAAGAGCAGGGCTCTGTCACACATAACAATTACATGGGAAAGCAAATGCCATAGCTCAAAATGTCCCCCCCGCCTTCTTCCATTCCTGCAAGCCCTTGTTGTTGGGCATGGTGCTGTGTGGTACTGGGATATCACAAAGTGATACTTTGGCCAGTTGGGGTCAGCAGTCCCGGCTGCGTCTTCTCCCACCTTCCTTGTTGTTGGGGCAGAAGGCAAAGCAGAAAAGGTCTTGACACTGTCCAAGTGTGGCTGAGCAATCACTAAAACACTCCTGTGTTTTCAACCCCTTTCACCTCAAATCCAAAACAGAATACCACACAAGCTACTATGAACTAAATTAACTCATTCCCAGACAAAACCAGTACATAGCTGAAGAACAGAGTTCAGGAAGATCATATATTTTGCCCAGTACAAAGAGATAGACCCATGCCTACATCAAACCTAGATGTGACTCTTCCACATTGGTATTGTTTGTATCCCACCAAGGATAAAGATCTCATACATCTGCAGCATCAAATTTTGTTCCCAGGCAGGCCTTCATTTCCTAAGACCACTGAGTCTGCACAAGGCTGCACTTGCCCTTCTGCCCCTTGGTAGGCACAAACTCCTCCCTGTTCACTGAGCTGCTGTGCCTGCTGATCAGGCAGCATGTCCTGGGTGAGACAAATTGGCTTTGGAATTTGTATTTAGCCATAACCCCTGAGCACTGGTGAGCCAGGCCTTTTCCAGCAAGGCGACATCAAATCCCTGTGAATGCTGATGGAAGGAAGAATTAGCGCGGTAAGCGCTTGTTTTTACTTCATGTACTGTACATGAAATTAGAATGAGGGATACTCGGCCTCTTGGACAGGTTTAGCTGGAGATACCCAAACCAAATGCCCTTTTCCTCTCATACATCTCTTTTATGTTTACCACAAGCATATGTTACACATACGTTTGTGTTCTCTTTACAGTGGCAGGTACCATGTCTAATGCTCTGTTCCCACCATGTGCACAGCTGAATTTGTATATTACACAAGCCATGCCATCCAAGTTTATTTTCAGTTACTTAAGAGGATGTTTTGCCCTGAGGCACAGTTTCTGTTTAGCTTGTTCAGATGCCACAAATCCAAACCATTGGAAAAAAAAAACCTCCTATATATATAGATGAAGAGCATAAAACCAGTACTGTGAAAGACTGCCCCTGGGAGGGAGCAGATGCAATGCAATTTAAAAAATTAAAACTCCTGCAAACAGTTTGCCGGTGCCTTTGATGATGAAAGCAAATTTTATTAAAGTGACAGCAGTTGATTTCCTGCAACGGCACCAATGTCTTCCTGCAAAACAAGGCCAATAAATAAGTGTGTATTTAAAGGCAAACAGAATTGACACATTGATACAATGTTAAGAAAGGCATCAAGATCTTCTGCCTCCCCTTCCACCAACATTCTTGTGTCAAGGCTTCCTTCCTGCAGCAGGCTCACCTTCACTAATATCCTCTTGCCTTTGCTTTTCTCCCAACAGCAGGCCAGAGGAAGGGACAATCTCCTCTAGTGCAGTAGGTTAGTTGCTCTCATGTCCCAAAATAGCAAGTTGTTCAACTGACACAAAGGAAAGAAAACATCCTTGCATCCTGTCTTGCTGCCAGCTTTCAAAAGGTAATTAAACATCCCCCTCTTTCAAAGAGCAGAGTTCTCCAGAATCACGGCATCGGAGCTCTGATGTTGTCAAACAACAGGGGGTTGCTTAAGCTTTGACTGACCTTTTCAAAGACCTACAAGCAATTTAATGGGAGCCCTTCTTAGTGGTGACAGAAATGTTCCATTATCTGCTTCCTACTTTCTAGATTGCTTGGGTTAATGGGGAACTTTAACTGTCATGGTCACGAGAGCAAAACCAAGACGCTTCAGGCAGACTCACACTCATCTGCATTTTTAGTGCAAAGAAGAGCTTTTCTGTACAAAACTTAGTGTTAGCTTGATCATGTAAATTTTGTTTTCCCCGATTCTACTCTATTCACCTGCCATTTCTTTCTTATCCCCAACAAATTGTAATTCCTAAGTGCTATAAAGATCCAATCTCACTTCCAAACTAGGAAATCATAAACTCCATGTGTTCCAAGATTATCTGTCCATCTCAAAGCTGATGATGGGTGGAATCGGCTCTGAAAGGTCCGCCCAGCAGTCAACTGTTGGTATCAAGTGCACCATGTATCAGTTTCACTTTCTTCTTTCTACACAAGAGATGCTGCAGAGACAGAAGAAGAGAGGAGCTGGGTAGGCAGATACTATGGTAGTGAGAACTTCTTGCATGAGGAAAATTTCCTTGTTTGTTTGCAATCCATTAGAAGCAAAAAAACACTAGGGAGCAGGATTCAGCTCAAAATTGATTCTACAACTCATGTTTGTTTTCCTTTTCTTTCCATTTTTCCTTCAAACTGAATCCAAAAGCAAATGCTGGATCAAATTCTGCAGGCTGCAAAGCAATAAACAGCTCACTCATTCCAGGGGAGATCTGCTCAATTAAGAACCAATAAGTTTAGCTCTGTTTCATAATTTTATTGTTTGCTGAAAACTCCCTGGAAGACAGGCCCCCAGACAATCAAACCTTCGCAGCCAACATGAGATGAAGAAGTTTTACTTTTTCTGTTCTTGGACTCACTCAGGGAGGACTCTTTAATCTGTAAAGTGGAAATGAGACCCCTGTCATGCCATCCAATATTCAGCCACTTGCTTTTTCTCAAATAAAATGGGAGAAGAGCAACAGAACTGCTTTTCATCTGGAGACAACCCGACAGCAGGCCAGCTAAGGGGCCAGCTGGCTCCAAGCAAAGCTCTAGCTTCTGCATTTTGTTTTCGCCTCAGTGAGATCACTCTCTGCACTGCCTTCCCCTCCTTCCAGTTTTCCTCTGCTTTGACTATGTAAAATAATTACTGGCAAGAAACCTGTCTCTCAGTTTTCTTCCCCTCTTTCCCAGACATCCAAGGTGCAATGATGTTTTGGGGCAATCCAGGAGTTTGAAAAAAGAATAAAATTCCCTGCGTTTATCTCCTCCCACAGCACATTCACTAGGAGCGTCCTCTTTGCTCTCCTTGCAAGGTGAGAGAAAAGATACGGGGATACCAAAGCTTCTGGGGTAGGATACTATCACACTAAGCAAAACAACCTAAGTAATTTCAAGACATCCGTGGTGTGGTGAGGATTAGTGAGCATTTTGTCTCAGCCCAGGTAATAAAGGAAGATGCTTAAGGCAGCAGACTGCTCCCGCCTGTGCTACAGTCTGGGAGAGCCAAGGTTGCTGCTGTGGGCAGGAAGTGGGGGTGCAGAATTATCACCGTGCAGGGGTGATGGAGGAAAGAGCGGCCTCCCAGAAACAGCTGTTACTTTCCCCAGATTCTCATCATACAAAAGAAGGAGCGGCAGCCAGCCTGGATTTTCTTCAGGGCACTTCCCCAGCTTGGTGGCAGGAGCAGACAGGCACTAGCTCTTTTACCTTGGGCCAGCAAGTTTAATTCTGCCAGACCTATCAAAAAGATGCCTGAACTGGCCATGCTCAAACACAGGTCAGGGTCATCCCTTGGGAGTTTCAAGAAAATCACAGCAACCATAATGGCCACAACAAATTAAAGCAATGCGTCAAACAGTTGCCGACATTTCTGGAAAGTACCTTTGGATTATGCTTCTAGCAAAACACATCCTCACCAAAACCACACAGGTTCTGTAGTTGTACAGGGTGAATGGGGTGTTGGGACTAGTTTTTCGTTTGTTTAGTTGGTTTTTTACACCAACTGCTGTAAATTTAGAAAGGAAAATAGTGCTATAAACTAGAAATTACTAAACACATATTTTTATTACCAGTTCAAAGCGCACGGTCAAGTAGAGGGCTGCTTCATAAGGTACCTGAGTGCATCCAAATGTAACACCAAGTCTGAAAGTGATTTATGAAAGCATCAATGATATATTGACACGGCCCCAAACTGGGCTGTTCTCGCTGCTCACATCACCCTGAGGTAAACCCACCAAGCATGATAGAGTAACTTTGTATCAGCACTGGGATAAACAAAGAGCCAATCCCATTCCATGAAAACCTGTATTTACTTTTTATGAGCTCTGCAGGGGGTTTCCTATTTCTCTGGAAGAAAGAAAGGTCACCTGGCTTTTCATCAGGGCCTCAGGGACTCTTCATCCACGATTGTGGGAAGCGCTACCCTAGCTGCCACAAAATAACACAGCTAAAGCCATCCCAAACCACATGACCTCTTTGGGACCAGAGTACAAAGCTCTATATCATGCACTCATTTCCTGTCTTCCTTCTTCCCTTTGTGCCTGTGTCCTAGATCCCATCACATGAAAAGCACACACAGGGCCACAAAGGACAGTTTTTGAATTCAGTTAAGATGACAGGAATTTTGTTGGTTTTTTTTTCACTCTAACTAGCCTGGGCAAACAACAAGATGGAAACCAGCAGGAATCTCTTCCACCACCCTGAAGCATCTTCCTCTAAAATTGGAACTCACATGTTTTTTACAAGCCTCATAACAAAAGTATCTAGATCCCATTTCTTAGATGCTTTTCCAAAAAATTGGGCTTTTGGATTGGGACAAAGTAAAACATGCAGAAACAGTAAGATACAACTTCCACAAACACATATGAAATCAATTGAACTGAGCTCATTTATTTAACACTGATCTGGCACAGGGAAAAAGTACAACCCAAAATAAAGAACTCCATTCTTCTTGTGTGCAAGTCTCTCAGAAGTTATCCATACATAATTTTGGCTAATCAATATCCTTAATATCATTCAGAGAGTAGCTCCAAACAGTTGATTTCTCTGCCATCCAGTATTTACCATTTTCATGCATTGGTTTAGCTTGAGATAATTCTCCTTTATAGCTTTGAAATCTCTGCTTACCTGCTCATCTTGATTGGGTATTTTGTGATTTCTTTTTTAATTTATCATTGAACAAAGTAATTCATTAAAGAAAGGCAGAAGTGGTCAGTCAGACCATTGGGGTTCTGTTTTTTGTGGGTTTTTTGGGTTTGTTTTCTTTTTTGGGGGGTCCGGGAGGTGGAACATGAAAAAAAGGAACTAGTTATATTAAACATCAGACTCTTAACCCTTCCCACTGATTGTATGAAAGTGTATTTTGCAGGTCCAATTGGTTTTAAGTAAGATTGTTACTGTTCATGAGACTGGCTCTATCACTGCTGCCTTGAACAGTATCAGTCTAAAATGCAAGATAAATTAGCTTAATATATTTTTGAAAGCTAGACCTACTTTTTCCTACCCTGACCTATTTTTCATAGCTGTAGCAGGAGGAGTTCAAAGAAAAGTTGCTCTGCCTGGAGCTGCACCTTCCCAAGATGATTGCATCACCAGCAGCCACAAGAACTCAAGAGTCAAAGCAGCAAACTCTTATACGAGCTGTGAAATATATTCTCACACTCAGGTTCATAAGCAACAACATTAGCGGGCCAGACTTTGTAGATGGGGTGAAATGATAAGCAAATCCCTCCTTCTCCTACTGAGAGCAAGGGAGTCAGATTCTCCACCACCACTACTGAAGGCAAAAGCTCTCCTTCTTACAGGTGTGATGGGGGTAGGACAAGAGTCAGGGAGGAAAAGCTTCCACTTAAATGAATCTGAACTGTAAGCTGAGTTGTTCATTCAAACACATCTCACTTTTACAGCTGAAATCCCTCTGTTTGCCATTATGGGTGTCCTACTGTTGGAAATCAAAATCCAGAGCTGGTAAAGTACACAAACATTATCCTACAATGAGAGTACTCTGTTTTGCTCAGATATGGGAAAGGCAAGACTGTGGCAAGCACATGAGAGGAAAAGGCACAAACAAGCAGCACAGCTGAGCAAAGGCATAACTGAGGTTTCAAAGGAGAAACCACAGGAGATGCTGCAGATCAAATTTGCAGTCCATTCGAGTCAGCCCAGCTACAGCAAAATCCGTTGAGCCTCTGCATCAGATCACACCTGATGAAGAATGGCTGCGCAATCTGACATGCACACCATTCCCCAGATTTGACTCTAAAATAACTAGCTATTATTATTATTATTATTGAAATTAATTGCTCCTGAGTTACCACATCTGGTGTATTTTAATTTAAGCAGGTGGAGGATGCCTTCACCTTTAAAACCTGGACTTCTCCACCCTCCAGTAAATCCACTCAAAGCACAGCAATTAAAACTCCAAGCTCCCAAAAGCAGATTCAAAGGATCTTTCAAGTGTCCTGAGTGAAAGCCACAGGTGAAATTCTCTACAGGGACAAACAGGTGAGATCCCATTAAAGTCCACACCACAAGTAATTAAAGCAGAACTACAGTGATGAGCATACAGGCAGCAACTAGGACACCTCTAAATGTAAAAGTATGCTGCAAATATTGTCGGTTATGAAAAGCATGCTGCTGTAACATGACTTGAGATAGCGATATCCTGTTTGGGTCAAGTGGGAGAGACAACTTTTTCTTGTCAAGTGAGCTCCATTTGTAAAACTTCTCCTGAGGCGCTTGCTTCCTTCCAAAGGCTCAGCAATTTTTAATATATTCTCTTCCTTGAAGATGTGTTTTTTGTGAAAGTGATGAGAGTGTACAGCACCACTCCCACCTTTTCCAAGATTGCATTTGGTGTTATTTTGATGCCTCAGGAGTCTCATTTCAGCCTTATAATAACCCACTTACATATGAACAACTCGTAGTTGTCACTGAGTGATGTTTCATATCTCCAGGCTTCCCATACCAAAAAACCTTGAAGTTTATTCTCTGTTTACATTTCTCTGATGTGGGGCAGTGGTGCTTTCCTGTACACTGCTTAAAATTTTCCTTCCTAATAAATTGAATTTGGCAGGTCCCTGCAGTTGTCTACACATTGTATCACGGGAAAGGTAAAGGCTTATGGGTGAGTGACTCAGTGACTTGAGAGGGGTGCTGGCTGGATCAAAGCCTTCTGTACACACAAGCCCTGCCACCCCAGGAGCCCCCTGCGTGCAACAAACACCACAGCGATCCTGTGGTGTCAACAGGGACTACTTGCAAGCACAAGCATGCCCTCAGCTCTCCTCAACACAAGTAGGGGCAAGGAGCCCTTAGCAGTGATGGCGAGTCTCCAGGACCTCTCACATGGTCTCCCATCCATGTCCTTGTTTGCATAATCAGGATCATCTTAAAATCCCTGGGTGGAGGTCAGTTATCAACCCCAGTTTTTGTAAGGAGCTGGGAGAGTTGATCTTGCCACTAACCATTATTTGGTCTGATATGAAACTAGAATGTATCTGTCATTGCAAAGAATTTGCCCTGCTCTTTGATATATGCTGTTAATCCAATTGCATACCTCTGGTTTCAAATTGCCTGAATAAGAACTGGGAATTTACTGGATGGTACAAGACACTACAACGAGAAATTTTTACTCACCATACCCTTGGATCCAGACAAGCAACAGAAACTGCACAGATTTTAAGTGGGAATGTGGATAACACAATTCGTTTTTGTGCTTCTCAAGCTGAATATGATTTTCCTCTTATTTTGTTTAGCTTTGGCCTGCCCAAGACTTAAGAAATTTCATTCACAGATGCATAGCCCTTATGTCTAAAAAGCCTTCCAGATTACTACTTTCAATCTTCAGTATTTCATTAATCATTATACTTCTACTATTATTAAATGAAAAGTTTACTTTTAACTAACTAATGTTTTCTAGAAGGACTTCTGATCTAGATTTGAAGGAATCAAGAACTGACCAGCATATCCCCAGTTTGTTCTGGGGTTCAGTCCACCAATTCAAACTGAAATGTTCTCTGGTTTGTATCACAAAAGTACCTGGATACAACTTCCAGACACTGGCAGCTGCTAGGCTATTGACTCATCCAGACCAATAAGCAATCCAATAAACAATTTCTTGTTCTTTTGAAGGCATTTATCCACTGAATTTTATTACCTTCTACTCACTTAGTAAGATATTACTGGAAGTTCATCTGATTCTTCTCTCATTTACACAGAAAATGAGGAATAACTTGAAATCAGTGTCATTAAATTTGTCATGAAAGCAGGGATAGCTGAGTTACAGAGTTTTTGACATGTAAAAGTTTAGAAAGGAGGCTATGTGCTACTCAGACTGATTTATTCAGGTTAATCTTCCTCTTCACCACCACAGATGTTACATTGAAAGAAAAACATTTGTGTTTTAAAGTAAACTGCTATGGAGAAGTCTCACATACCAGCTATTGCTTAACAACTGCCAGCCTTGCCAACACTCTCAAATAACCTGACAAATCAGAGAGGTTTTGCCATATTCTTCCCCCAAAAGAGATGCTCTCTGACCTGTTCACTCAAGGGATGAAATGGATCTCACTGGACACATTCTGCAGTGAAAGTGGGCAGGGGGAACGCAACTCTTCTGGCTTTTAGCAGCACCCACTCCTATAAGGATATCAGATCAAACTGGAGGAGTGAGGAATACCAACAACAGAGCTCAGAGGTGATGGGGTATTTTTCTCTCATCATCTTGTGGCTACAGGTGGCCCCCTAAGCCCAAATGCAGAGAAGCTCTTGGGTTTGCAGGTGCTCTGTGTACAGAGCATGCTGCCTTTTGCAGAGGGGGGATCCCAGCTTCCTCCAATAACAAATTAAGTTCAGAGGGGTGGCAGGATAGAGGGGAGAAAAGCCACCTTTGCAATTTGGATTTTCTGTTGGAGTTTTACTTCCTACAGGGATTAAATTGCCAAGACAAATCTCCTAACTCCAGCAGTTCCAAATCCCTCTGGCAATAAAAAAAACAAGGACTACCTACTTACTCCTTCCTAAAAGGAAAAGCTATGCATGTGCAACCACAGGAATGAAAACCTCTTGTCTCTTCTATCCTGAGCTGTTGAATTGGAAAATATGATTACTACAAGTCCCTGTACACAACACAGCTTCTAGCACTGCTTCCCTGCCTCACATCCTCATTCCTACCTTGTTTTGAACCTGCAGCAATTAAATGAAATATATTTGCAAAGGAGCCCTGTGCCGATGGGAAGGGGTGCACGTAGCTGCTCACCTGATCACCTCCCTCACACCCCTCTGATAACTCCTAATCAGCTGATATACCTCAGGAACAGCAAATGAGCTAAACTCTGATCTCAGCCAGAGCAGTCCAGCTTCACTGGGTTTGATGAAGTTCTTCAGGTATAACTGCTCATTGAAGCCCTTTATACTATGAAAAATGCTTACACAGATGTTTACAAGCTCATTCCATATTCTTTACAGCATAGCAAAGAGTTCAGTGATTTACCACTCCTGCTTTTCCGTCTTTCTATCTGACCCTGCTGTCCAAGTAACATCAGATTAACTATAGATGTTATAGAGATTTAAGCAACCCACCTTCTCCTCCTTCAGGATTTCTAACCAGCCTCCTGATGCACTGAGTGGAGGGCATATACCAGAGTGGAGTTTCTTCACATGCCCAGCTCGCCCAGCAAAATCCTTTGGCTCCCTCAAGCAACTAGTATGGCATTAAACACACCCTTATGTTTGCCATGGCACCCACAGGTGAATGCCTGGATCTCTGTGCTTGGGCAGAGACAAAGGCAGCAGCTCTCGCTGCAATCACAAGAGCTCGATGTGTTCGTGGTCTGTGCGCCAACACGCTCTCGCTGACATGCTGACATGTGCTGCCAGTGACACTGGGGAACAAAACGTTTCCAAGTATCCCAATGCACGCAGAACTGAGATCCTGAACAGGTTTGAGGAAGGGCATATTCCGGCAGTTTACACCCCTTTGCTGAAAAACACAAACCAAAAACCAATTGCCCTGCTCATAGCCCTATCCCAAGGTGCTCACCCCAATTCATGTTCTACCAGGGACCTTTTCTACCAGTTACTTCACCTTCAATTCTGCCCCACTGCTCTCCTCCACCCTGGCAAAACTGAGCAAGCAACCCAAGAGCAAACAATAAACTGTGACCTCTTTTACTCCATCCACTTAATACGTAACAGACTTTGCATTCCTGTAAGGCTGTCTGGGAAGTTATTGGATTCGGTTTGCATCTACCAGAGGTTGCCTACAGTTTAGCTCAAAAAGCCATATATATATATGCAAACACATATATATGTACTTATACAAGTATGCACACATTTTACCTCCCTCTCTCTATATATAAAAAATAAGCTACGCTATGTATATGTGCATGTATAGGTAGGCAAATCTCAAACAGGAAATTTCCAGCTTGAGGTGAGAGGGGGAAATCTAACAAAGAGTTGACCCTTTTGACTCCTGCATACCTGTCTTTTGTAGGAGGGGGCTGTTTAGTTAAGGAGATATTTTACACTTAATTGTATCTTTGGGAGGCATGGCTACACACACACACAGACACACATACAAACACACACAAACTGCTGGCTTTGAGCAGGCTAAACTGCAGAAGAGAAGGAATTCTATTTTTTTTGGGGGGTGGGGGGAGAAACCTGTTCTAACAGAAAGCAAGCATTACCAGCTTCACAGATACACTTTCAAAGCTTTTCAAAGGAGCTGGTGGGAAAAAAGAAAAAATACCTGTGTCTGCAACTTCTGTGTAAACTTCCTTTGAGAGCCCTGGAGTTTACAGATGTTGGAGGACACAGGAAAACACCTGTCCACCAGCACTCTCTCACCTGATTAGAGACCCTGTTACCCTTTGGTCACCATAGAGCAGATGCTTCTTCACTGCTAGAGATCAGATGCATCCATTTGACCCAACCTGATGAACTACACAAGCATCCAAATGTTAACAAAAGCAGACTTCATCACTCTGAGGAAAGCTGTTAGGTGACTTCAGATTCCTATCTGATTTGTCGCTCAGTAGAACATCTATCACCTTTCAAAGAACCATTTGTAAGAGAAAGATCACCATCATTCCTACCTGCCCGAGTTAGACAAACATATTGGAAATCTTTTAATTGAAGAGCAGCAATTACGGAAAAGATTTCCCAGGCAGCGCCTCACAGAATAGAAACAAGCCTTTTTCTGGAGTCTTTATTTTGCCACCTGTTTATATACAGTCTTAAAAATCTTATTGAGTGATTTTAGTAGATTTTAGGTTTTGGATTTTTAGCTGGATCAGTGCTCTTGGTGTGTTTAGTGTGCTTATGGCAATCTCAGATCACTTTGTAGAAGCTACCAAATAACATTAGCCCCTTCAGCAGACAAGAAAACCAGGGTACAGAAAACCTAGAGGTGCAACTGAGAGTTCAAGAGGATTCAACACCCTCTAGTGTGAATGTTTAATGTATTCAATATATTTTACAGTATTTCAAATTTTTTGAATTATAAATATCACTAAGAACCTTTGCATAAACATCTGCAAAACCATTGCTACTCTTCTGAAGACAGGTCCTTTGAACAGTGCTGCTTTTTTCAGTAGTTTCATTCAGAGATCAGGCATTTTTTCATAATGGGAACTTCCAACATGCTAAAAAAAATTGCTGCAACAGTTTATGAAAAACATAAAATAGAAAAAGGAAGAAAAGAACACAAGCACTCTTGTCTTGCCTTAGGGCTCTTTGTTTATCCAACCTGAATTTAACCATCCCGTGGAACAATCAGCCCAGCCTATCTCTCTAAAGACAATACCTCAGCATTAATGCCAGCCAACCTGACTGCAATCACTAACCTGGATTCAGCCTCAGTTTATGGAAATGGCAAACTAAATTTTACCAGAAGCAGAATGAGCTAACACAAACACTGTCGTGAAGCCCTGCCCTTTGTCAACACTTCACTCCCGTCTCCAGTCCTGTGTAATGGATTTGTTATACGTGTTTCCACATACTTTCTAACTGTGCTACAGAAATTATCACTTCATTGCATCATACCAGCACTAAAAAGGCAGAAAGAAAAAAAGAACTGCAGCTTGATTGTGAGAATGGAAGAAGGAAGCATTAGACTCCAGGTATTATACAGAATTTGTACAGGAATCAAGACTGGAAGATGTTGGACAGGGTGCAAGATATGGATTATTGTGTCCAGCTAACAGAAGGGGTTTGAATGAAAATATCCAGGCAACTTGGAGGGTAGTTTGTAAAGGATGCACTCCATATGCAGTTAACACTATAGCATTTACAGTTATTGATTAGGTTGTTCATTTGAAACATGTGTCTATTTGCTTTCTTTCCATACTTTTACTAGCCCATTGTCCCAGGAAAATCAGATTAAGAGAGCAGTTCTACCATGAATACAAAAAAGCTGGCAACATCTGTTAATGCAATGCTGCTGAAAGACTAGCTGACTCACAGATAGAATTGCAATGGATAAAGAAAAAAGGAAACATTGGCTATATGATGATATTTGTCATTCCAGTCAAAGACTGCTAAAGGCTTTCTGTCAAACCTTACCAAAAAGAGAATGCTTTTGCCTTTGAAAGATTTTCCATATTTAAAAAGCTAAATAAACTGTAGCTAAAAGAGGAGACTTGAAAGAGGGGAATTATTATAGAAAAAATTTCCTCTTCTTCTCCCCCTCCCTTGCTGAAAAATGCTGTTGGAAAGACATAGATATATGTAAGAAAAGTGGAAAATTGTATATTTGTCCCTTTAAATTCTTCTGCCACAGTTATTATTAAAAAAAAAAACAAAAAAACCCACCAAAAAAAACCAAAACAAAAGGCAAAAGAAGGACAAATCCCTTGAAACATCTTAGAAAGGAAGGAAGAAAACGTAATAAATTTCCAGATGATTCCTTCAACAGAAAAAAAGAGCCTTTTTTCATATAGATTTTTTTCCCATCAGAAATAAAATTTGACACTGTCACTTTCCCTTTTTTTAAATGAAAAAATGTTTCCTCATGCTTCTAACAATTTGCACACATTCCCTCCTCCTCACTCTTCAGAGAGCAAAGAGATCGCTGCATCCTTGACATCTCGTGGTGATGTGTATGAGGAGGAGGAGAAAAGATAAGGCCATTCACGGTATCAGCTTGGAATTCCTGCTTAAATCTCTCTTCCCATCAACTTCTGCTTGTTGAGCTCCAGCCTGCAGAAGTAATGCCCCTGCTTCTCAGACAGGGCAAACACCGGCCAGATTCTACAACTGCGTCTCATCTCCAACTAACTGCACACTCACCTGCACAGACGATATGTCTCAGAGGATTTAGGGCCATTGGTGCCACTTTCCTTGGCTTTTGTTGGACATGTCAGTACTATGTTTCTATGAAAGCAGGAGTATTGATCGAGGAGTGTGGTGTTGCTCACCAGGAGGAAGAGATCTGGAAACCAGCCTGGAGTTATCTGGCAATTGGTGCCTCTGTGGAAGAGCAGAGCTTCCAGTTGATGTGCAGAGTACTGCTACATATTTTCCAGTCCTTTTATTTCCTCTGATTTGACTAGAGTCCTGGTTTAAGGACGTTAGAAACCCGACCTAATTCTGCCCACATCGACCCTCACAGTATTCACAGTAACACCTGTTTCTCGCATTTGATAAGCCCAGAGTGAACAACTACAAAGAGCAGAAAAAAGTATCTCTGCAACAGCCATGAATTGCCCTAAGATTTCACAAAAAATTCAGCCTGCATCCTGTTGGAGAACTGCAAGGAAACAAATGGTACCTTTTAAACTGGCATGCCTCCAAAAGGCAATAACTGAGCTTTACTCTTTCAGTTATTCCCATTAAAAAAATAAAATTATCAGAAATGTTTATTCAACAGTGAATAAAATGCTCAAATCAGATAGGCTTTATCTGATAGTAAGGTAATGACTGACTACCAAATCACATGGCAGCAAAACATTTTTTGTGGATGTGGTAACGTGTCCTCACCTGAAAACCTCCAATTAAACAACAGTGGGGTGAGGGGACCACAGATAAGAACAGTGAAGTCACGTAACACAGAGCAAGTCTCTTTGGTGAAAAAGAAACCCGAGCTTTTGGGCAGCCACCTAGGGAGCTGTGCCTCAGCTATGCCAAGGGGTCCTATTGCCTTTCAATGAATTGTCCCCTGACTGCCTTAACCGGGACAGCTGAATACAAGCAGGCATTTCTGTATTCTATTTCTTTGACTCTTATTGCAGGCAACGACAGCTTCTGCAAGACTTCTACTATTTACACAAAATTCATAAAAAATAGGGGTTTTTGTTGCCTTATATAACTAGTATTGTGCGATTTATCAAGAAACTTTAGTTTAGCTCACAGAAAAAGAAACCCAACTCTACATTCTCAGGAGACATTCTTTAAAAATTGTTAGACAATTACACGGCAGTAAAGTTTACAAGAAGCAATTTAGTTTCTCTGAATTCAATATACACTAAGTTGCTGGCAATTTTCAATCCTATTGTATCACAGCTGCTTTAATGCTCTGTGGAAGTAGCAATTTCATTGCTAACAATTAATCTTCAAACATTTTTAGAAGCTCATAAGAGTAGGCCTGGAAAGTCACAGTATCAGAGAGCACAAGGATGAAACAGACCCTGAAAAGGTCATCTAAGCAGGATCAGCAATGCCTAAACCACTTCTGGCAGATGTTTGTTTAACCTCTTCATTGGAAGGGACAAACACACAGCAAATCACTAACAGAGACCAAAGACTTCAAACTGAGAAATATTCCAAAACATACGTTCCTCATGTGGATAAATTTCCCTGTTCATCTCACTAAAAGGGTTATCAAGTGGTGGAACATGCTGCTCAGGTAAGTGGTGGAATTGGTGTCTGGAGGTATTTAAAAGATGTGTGGATGTGGCACTTGGAGACATACTTTATCATTGGACTTGACAGTGCAGGATAAACGGTTTGACTCAATGATCTTAAAGGTATTTTCCAACCTAAATGATTCTATGATGAAGTAAATCCCTGACAGTCTTTTTGAAGATAAGCTGAATACATCTGCAGCTGTCACTCACCTAAAGCAATGGTATATCTGGATAAAGCTTCTGTATCCAGCACCACATGTTGGCAACAGCTTGGTCACACAGGACCCACATGAAGGAAGGCAGCTGCTCCTTAACAGTGAGTTCAAGTGGGATATTTTACTCCTGGACGAACAAATGCCAACACAAAAGCTAGATGAAGGTTCCCTTATCCAGTGCATCTACACGTTGCTTTAACCCCACCATACCTGTTCCGGGCCGTTTCCACACCCTTGGAAGATATGAAGGGGCTCTTCAGGAAGCCCACTCTGCCCTAACTGCTGGGCACTTTGCATGCTCCCTGAGGAAGGGCAGGGAAGGACAGGATATGCATTCAGGACACAGAGACTGCAAGAGCCCTACAGCCTACAAGGCAGGTCCCCAAGATGACCTTCTGCTTCAGAACACCTCTAGAGATGGCCATCATAACAACCCAGAGTCCTGTCATGTGGATCCAATTTTTCCATTGTCAGATTTATCCCACCCAGTCAGTAATAAACCTCAATGTTATTGCCATCATCTTCACCATCAGCCTTGCAATCCACCTCAGGTTCACCAAGGTGAAGCCAATGAAAAGGGATTCTATTTTATTGTTCAAATAACCAAGCCAAAGAGAAGCTGGATACCATTACAGTTACACACTGCACAAATATCTGTTCAACTGCAAAATGCAATTCATATTACATAAATGCATTAGCAGTATTGCATTTATATAACTGCAAAGAAAATTAAGAATGACCTTAGCAAGGAAAATATTAATCAGCTTGCTCTATCAAGCAACTTTAAAACAAATTGTAGGAGCCTACAGATGCCTTTTAGTCAACCAAGAATTGCTCATCCAAACACAAATAACTGACATTTGAGTCAGAAATTTCACTGATATGAACATTTTAATGAACATTTTGATACTGAGATTTAAAAAGGCCGTAATTTTAATAAGAAAGAAAGAAAAAAAGAACACTTGGGATTTGAGAAAGAAATTCCCAGTAATTAACTTATCCTTTGCTTAAGAAAAAGACTTTTTTTTTGGAAGCACATTGCGTTCTCATCCCCAACTGGTTCCACACATTGCTCCAAATGCTAAGTATCTATAGAACAGCTCCAGCTTCGAACTATGCTAATGACCAGACATCGAGAATTTTTTCTGGGCATGAAAACAATTTCATTCTTGGACTGAGTTATCTGAAGTAGACATTGCTGTGTTTGCTGTCTGGAATAGTTCAATGCAGAAGTAGAGGACTTCAATTAAAATAATTTTGGCAAAACCTGCATGGCTTTGGAGGGCTTCACTTTATGTTTGAGCTGGACTTAGACCCCAAACATTTGCAGCAGACTGAAGAATGCCTGTTCTCTGATGCAGAGAGGATTAACCTCCTCCTTTGTATGCTCATCTGATGAAGTATACAGTAAAAAGAAAACACTCTTACAAAGTGACTCAAAAAAATCTGAGTACAATTTGAATTAAGTCAAGGATTACAGTACACAAAGCTCACTTGCCTGTTACAAATAGTAACAGTAATGCAGACAGCATGATGTCAAAGATATGCTAAATGTATTCTCACAAGCACAGAAGAAAAGGCAATGTCCTCAAAGGTTAGAATTCTAATTATTCTAATTCTAATTATTGGACACCAAATGTCTAAGGAAAAGAAGTGGTACTTTCTGGATTCTCCATGCTGACACCATCAGGTTTCAATACCTCAAAGACTTTGTTTCATGGGTAGTTTCTCATGCAATAGTGTTTCCTTATTGCATGTGGATTACTGTAACACTTCTAGCATAAACTCAGAGGGGGGGGAAATGCTTTCCACAAGGCTTGGTTCTATTCCAACGCAGAGAGAAAGAAAAACACCCACTGGCCTACTTGAATATTGAAATAGGTCCTTAGCAACTGGAGCCAACATGACCTGGACTTTGTCAGTGCTGAACACAAGCACGCAAGTTCCAGTGGGCTTGCTGTTCCTCTTGCACCTAGGGGTGGTTTTCAGCCTGCTCACTTAAGCCCTCACCACACAGCTTGGCAGTGGATTCCAGGCACCAAAACGTCAATGGCATTTTAGACACTGAGGTTTAATTAGGTTTGGCTTGGTCTGAGTTTTAGACACTTGCATGCCATGCTGTTTGACAACAGGCCCCGGCTCAGCACTGAGCTGTACCTCCCAGCCCCTACGGCTCCTGGTACTGAGAACACAGCTGAGAATTGAGACTGATGATTACTGCCTGTGAGAAAAGGTTTTTTTAATATAGCAAGCAAGCAGAACATTAGGGTGTCTGATCTGCAAGGAAATGAGACACAATTTCTCCAAATCAAGTTCTAGCGCAAACTGCTTACCCACAACATTAAACATGCTGACAAGGTATGGGCTGACATTAACACCTTTTTTTTTTTCCACAGTCGGAGTATAGGAGTGACATGCCAAACGAGAGGATGGAATTAGCAATTAGTGTCACTTGGCTTCACTGTTCAATATGCATACATGAAGAGGCATGACAGCAGATCCAGACGGATAACACGAGGAAACAGTCGGTACATGGTGGGATCAGTATGTTGTGCAATTTAAACAAACAGTGTCTCATATCAAGCAGGATGAGTCACGAGCATGCAGATGATCCCCAAGGTTTCTCAGTGAGCAGATGCAGATCTCCGTGCTTCTTTCACGAGTGGGCAAAAATTATCTTTAAATGCAAAACTCCCCTATTTTTTGTGTCATGTTGAATAAATCAAATAGTGATATAGTCCTTCTTGGACATGGCACTAGGCAGCTTATTATGACATTTGACTTTACACAGGGTTGTCAGAAACAGAGCAGATCTGGCATTGTGTCAGAAAGTACAACCACTTAGTGTTGCAGGGCAGCAGTATTTCCACTGCTAGTTCAATGTGTGAAATTACTGGGTAGGCAGAAGCACAGGCTAGATAGGAAGCTAACTCAAATGACAGCTAATAACTGGTCCTTCTTACTGATTTAATCCCTACAAAATACAGTTCTGTGGATCGTGATACACCATTCTCATTAACTCAAACCAGAGGGAAAACTGTAAACACATATAGTAAGGCAGAATGAGAGTCTGAATTCCCAGATTTCAAACCCTTGAACAAACAATTCAAACTCAATTGCTAAGTCCTGGGCAGAGGGTGGGGGGGAGTGGGGCTGGGGAAAGGACGCAATGCCTCCAATTTCAAAGCCTAATTAGAGACTTCTCTAATTGTATCCAATACTTATTTCAAGGTATACTTTTATGAAGGATTTCAGGGAAACTGGCCCATCATTACTTGAATAAGCTTGTGTTCTAGTTTGGCTTTCTGTAAAAGAGAAAGGATAATACACACATATGTGAATGTGTACATGGATTTACTCTTCATGTATGAAGGTCCTGTTTTGTATCTGAGTACCATGCAAGAGATCAAATAGAGAAAACCACATAACTGACAATGAGGAATAGACATTTAAGTACCCAAATTCACTGTCGTGTTTAACCATCCATGATGTATTCCAGAGGCACGTTGCATCAGTGTTTCACAGCATACGTCGCATGACCACGTGGAGGAACTACTTCTCTTCAGCCCAAGAACATGAACTGTTTACGTGTGCAATATTTCACCATCCGCAGAAAGACAAATATTAACATTGGCTGCCCTAGTAGAAAATCCATCTTCTGATTTTCGGCAGCAGAGATTTTAAAGGCTTTAAAAAAACATAAAATCTTTATGCAAACTGGTAGATTATGCCTAGATTCATGTAGGACAGAAGTGTTTGTAACTGCTTAAAAGAGCTGGAGAAATACTATAGGTTTCTTCAAGGCATGAACTTTTCTACGTCTTCCACAGCTTTCCAAGCTCTACAACACAATCTCCTGGACTTACACAGACTGATACCATTTCATTTGGTCAGCTATGATATACAGAAAAGAATTAATTTCAGTCTGTGGTAAATGAGTATTAATCATCCGTGGACTACTCCACAGAGGTACTCTCCACCAAAAACAGCTCATACAATCATGGAATGATTCTATCCTCCTTGGACTACTTCACAGATGCATTCCACTAAACACAGCTCATACAAAGTGGCTGTTCTAGCTATGGTACACCATGACTCTTTCTGAAAACAAAAAGACTGGTGAAAAACCGGGTTAATGGCATTAGGCTACAAGTCCAAAACTAAATTCTGGTCAAGACTCAGTTCAAAGACTGGATCTGCAATCTAGACACCATAGAAAAGGTATAGTAAGATTGAGAGGGAGAGAGAAAATAGACAAACAAGCATATATGCATAAGTTATACATATAAATGCATCTAATCAATAATAACTGTCTAAAAGACCATACTCTCCTGGAACATACATAGGATGCTGCACTTCTTTCTGAGAACATGAATTTCCAAGTGGGTGGAAGCTCAGGGATCAGGCTTTGCAGAGCAGTATCTATCTCTGTCATTGCTCCTACTCTCCCAGAGAGCACATCAAACACAGCAAGTTCTGCAGCCCCAAAACTTCACAATAACTTTTACCTTCCTAGCTCTGGAGTTCAGAAAACTCAAGTGTTTTCTCAAGAGTTGCTCTGCCACAATTAACAGAATCCTTAGATTATGTTCTGTCCAATGCCCGAAAAATTTCTCTATCTTCCCTGGATAGGTAAATAGAAAGCAAGTTGTGGTCTTAAGGCTTTTGTCATTTATTGCCCAGTTTCTTTGTGTCTTTTAATACTAAAAATCAAGTAACAAGTGCCCAAGGACACTGAAGCCTGGCCATTCTCCCTTTGTGATCTAGGATGAATGAATAATCAAGTGATAAAAGAGGGAAAATGTAGATTAGGTTTTACCTCTTACCTCTTTGTCTGTCCACAAACAGGCTGTGGTTTACACATGGGTATTCCCTGCCCTGTTCAGACAGAGCAATATGAACAATTTGCTGTAACTAGCTGGTATTTGTAATTCAAGCTATATATACAGGTCATCTGGAATGTTATGCTTCTCTTCCCTGATGGATTAACTCCTAGAGGTTGGCTTCTGGTGGGAATACTCGTGGTTCTGCATTCATCATCTGTGCTAAACACTCACTGCTTTCCTAAACATTCCTGCCAGTAAACACTCACTGGAGAGCTGGAACACAAAGAAAGAATTTGTTGAAAATTTCTACGAAGACTTTGAACCAAGGAAAGTCATTTGCTTTATGTTTATGATTAGCACACTGAGTTCCTGACCTGGTCAGACCTTAAGGTGGTACCACAGAGTAGATGTTAATTTGCAACAAATAATAAATCAAACTGCTCTAGTTTGACTCACCCAAACACCACAAAAAAAGGGCTGGTACTGAGGTTCTTCCCTGGGCAGTAAGCCAAGAAATCCAGTGCTGTGTCACTTTTATCCGCATTCCCCTCTGCATCATCAGTCTGGCTACAATCTGCTACAGTCTTAGTGAAGGCTCTTCCCAAAAAACCTACATGAAATCTCAGTACAGAAACATCAGCTGATCAGAAGATGTCCCTTCACTCAAGCCACTGCATTCCCAACTCCGTAGCTGTCTGCTTTTCAACTAAATGGATTCCCTCCGGAATACAGGGAGAGATACAGATGAGGTTAATAATGGGACTCACCTCACCTGGCTTTAGCCATTTAAAGGATGTCTGGGTTAAAACAGCTGTCCGGGTTCCCTCTCTAGTCAGTGCAGAGAGCTACCTTTAGGAGCAGATTCGACCCTTGTATTTTAGAAAGCCAGAAGACTGCTCTCATCTCTTTTCTGTAGCTCTGATCAAGCTCCCAATAAGACTAGGTCTTGGGTATGGAGATAGCACTCTGCGCAATGACAAAAGTGCCTGATCCATCCAAGAGAACACGATTGTGAATCTCACAGGCTACAAATTCCCAGAGAACAATCAGCTTCTCAACAAGTAAAACAGTTCTAAAAAAAAATAAATACAGAACATCTTTCATGAAGGGAAAAAAAAAAAAGGAAAAAGACCCCAAACCCAACACAAAATCCAGGGCGGAAGGAACGGGGCAGTAATTAGCAGCAATTTTCTATAAGACAACACTTCCAAAAGAAAAATCATCCATCATATCATTGCAAGCATAAGCGTGCCTTTTATCCATCATTGCTGTACAGTGATAACACTTTCAGGCTGCTTCCCCTTAGAGTCCCAAGAGGAAAACAGAGATTTTTGCCAAGTCGCCTGTTGCTACTTTTTATCCTGAGTGTTGCCTTTCATCATTACAGAATGGGAATTCTGCCACTGATTTCAAAGACTCTCATGATCATAATTGTAACTTCAGCTTTATATTAATGTACATGTGTTTAATTTAATTGCTTTGTTTAAAGATAAAAGAAAAAATGGATTTCAAATCTCTCAACTGATTTCACTGCACATGTTCATAGCTCTGTAGTTAAAAAACTTATGCAGCTTTTCCTCCCCCCACGGGGAAACAGCAATATAAGAACCACACCTATCTGTGTAATGAAAATAGCTATAAAATGTTTACATTTTCTCTATTGTAATGGAAATTTCATACTGTTCTATTGTTAAACTGATTTCTCAAGTCCTTATAATCAAATGTTTTAAAGGCAATTTTCATGCAAATCTGTCTGGAGAGGAGGCTAGAAGTTTAACCATCTTTAAAAAACAAGGGGAAAAAATGATTTAAGGCCATAGCAGTGTAGGTATAAACCAGGGCAGTTCTGCTAGTGGAGTTAGATTAATTTACACTTGCATCATTTGCTTCAGAGGCTTAGTAATTCTGAGGCAACATGTGACAATCCAAAATCAATTTTATAGAATAACATAATGCGTCCAACTTCACATTTACGTAGATTGAAAGTAGGTGAGTGGATCATGCTTATGTGCGCAAAGTAGCATTCAGCTCCTGTAGAGATTTCTCTCAGCAGCAATCCTCTCCAGACTGGGAGAGGCTACACACAAACATTTATTAAAACTTCTTAACACTGCTCTAAGCTTAGGGAGCTGTGCAGGAGTAAATATGCTCCCCACCATGGCTGGTAGCCAAGAGAGCAAGGATCAGTCTGGAAAAATCCACACCCAGCTTGTCCATGAGAAAAAAAAGGTGATTTTATTTCCTGTAATTAGCAGATATTAGAAGTACAGACAGAGGAAAGGAAAGGCTGTCTCTTGGTATTTTTGTTTGGTTGGTTTTTTTTCAATCCTAATTCAGTATTAAGGATTTGAGGACTTAATCTAAAAAATCTGTGGTGATCTTAGTCAGTTTTCACAGTCTAACAACTTTTTCCAACCCCCAAGACTAAGACCTAAAGGATGTGTAATAAATCTTCTGCTTTCAATCACAATAACACACCCATATGGTGGGGTTTTTTTGCTAGGGTTTGGAGGGGTGGGTGTTTGATTTTAATGTGAATAGTTAGTTTTTGGGTTATTCCATTTTTAAATCAGGCCTTCACTTTTGTAGTCAGCTGAAGTCAGAAACAAATTTGTGGTGTTTCCATTACTCTTATTTTGAAGCATTCTCTTTAATTCATATTTAATTGATCTGCTGGACAGAAAAGAACTGCTTTGTACTTTAATAGTGGCAGACAGGAACATTAACCTGAGCCCAGGCAGACCACGTGAAGGAAACTTAACAAAGTTCACAACATCTGCCTAACTGTAAAAGAGCTTCTGCTCACCTACTCCTGCTTATAAAAAATACCAGGTAGATCTTGTCTTGTTTCCACTCATGTAGGCTATGGCACAGTAGAATGCATTATTTGGTGTACACTAAAATACACAGCTAATGGAACAAATAGGGCTGAAAGAACAAGATAATCTAATTATTCTAGTCACATTACTACCTGTGCATGTGAGAAACTTTTGGTTTTAATTTATAAGTATTTATTATCTTTAAAAGGTTTCTTATTGCCAGAGTGAGCTGGAGTACAAATAGGATGAAAACAGTACAAAATATAGCTACACCAGAAGAAGATGAAGTAGTTTCAAGAGAAAAACTACACATTTTCCATACAGTCTGTTCTCAATACTTCAAGCATTGTTGCAAATCATCATAACGACCATCAGACCTGTATTTTCACTTTACTTTAGGCACATATCAAGGTAGAGCAGGTTTAAGCAATTGGAAGTCAAATGGGTGTGTTATAAACCCATGTCAAAACTACCTTAAATCAATGCTCCTGTAAATGGTTACTTTGATGTTCAAGAACCAAATGTAGCCTGAGCTGATTCTGGCCATATCACTTCACTTGACTCCTTTGATTACTGAAAATCATACATTTTATCTACCTGTGGACTGCTTAGACTCTGGTGAACTTGTTTATCTCTTCTCTCAGACTCCTCTGAACTTGTAAGAAAATTTTACCATATACAAGTAATGGAAATAAGATTCTAATGTCTGAACCAGCAATTACCAATTGTTCTAAAAGCTAGAGGTTCCAACTATTACTGGAAAACAACTGTTCTTGTGCTAGGACATGACACGCATGGCCAGTATATCGCCTGGTGCAAAACAAGACCTTATTTGTATGGATGCAAAGCACTTCAAAGTGACAGAAGTACCCCCACTGGTACTGACCTGTCTGTAATGGCCACAAACTGGCAACTGAAACTACTTTTGAAATAAGTTGTCTTTTGCCTCCTCTTTGAACTAAGTTATATTTATCTGTTCTTCTTTGGTATTTAAAAGAAGACTTACAGCAAAAAGCATTCTCTTTTCTTTTTAATTGAGAGGAAATCTTGGAGCAAATCACTATTCTGTTGGACAGGCACTTTCTTTGAAAAAGGGGAGATCAACATAATTTCCTGGCCAGTCCACTGCCCTATGTACAGCCTGCATTTCAAAGTCACAAGCCAGAAGTAACACTAATGGTCTCCAAGTTTCCACAGCTAACTTTACCCAGATCTTGCACCTTTTCTGGATGCCACTGACTCCAGGTCAGTTGAGGGGAATCTCATGCTGAGAGTCTTGTGCAGGACTCCCTCCTGGACTGCATGTCCCAAGCAGGAGGAGAGCATTCAGTGCTATGCTGTTGTCTGGGCAGAGGACCCTTCCCCAAGGTTCATTCCTCCTGTTTTCTGGCCTGGCATCAGGCACAATCTAAAGGCAAAGAAAACACAGAACATTGGGCTGCTCTGAAGGGGTTGAAGGAGGTGGAGACAAACCAGGTACATGTCATGATTAAGGCTGACTTGGCATCTCTCTTTGCAGGGAGAACGATGGAAGAAAGTTATTAATACAATATACTCAGAAGCCATCATAACCTTCTGCATTGGAGAATCCTTTTCCCGTAAAATGGAAAAGGACTTCAAGGCTGCTGTAATCAGAGGCAACAAGAAGAGAAACCACTGGGAGTCTATTTTCATTTCATAGCAGATGCATTTTATGTTGTGGTGACTCTAAGTGATATCTCCCGTACTGATCACAGGCCTCCACACCTAATAAAGTCACAGCACCTTCCCCTAAACCTACTCGGTCTCAAAGCAAAAAGGGCATTAGCACAGTATGACTGAAAAGCAGAGAAGTCAGAAGCTGTTAATGTAAGTGGTTGTACCTAAACCTTTGTTTATCCATTCTCTTCCTGGTTCTTCAGCAAGAGAGTTTTGTTGGGAGAGTTTCTGTATTCCAATTCATATCTATTTACATATGAAGAGATCTTACCGTACTTACAGAGCCTGACTCACATCTCTCTACACAACTAATAATTTTTCTTTATGTTTCCTAAGGGCCATAAACCTCATTGCACAAGGAGCCACCATCATTTAGGTAACAAAATTACTACAGGAGTTAAAATTATCAGTGTGAGGAAGACTAAAAATTATGGACCTGGATAGATAGCATAATTCTTTGAGTCAGCCCTGCTACCAGGCTTTATTTAATTTCGTGGTGATCCCTTTCAATGCAGTCATACAACAGGCAACACCTACAGATGCAAGGTCAGGCACTACTCAACGTTTGAATTCTTTTTGCTCATCAGGCCGTGGGTAAGGTTCAAGCTCAGTGATGCAGTTCACTTTTCAGTACTTCTCAGGTAGCTGGGCATGCTATAAGACAACCCCCCCTTCCTGCTAAACACCAGCACATTCTTAGACAATTCGTCATCCTGAAAAGCAGCTGAAACAAATAAACAGTCTGACTGAGAAGCAGAAAATAGTAAACTGATTATGGGTCAAATAGCAATAGGTGTTTCCGGCCCTCTGCATACTGAAAGTTCTCTACTTACTTGGGGTTTGCCAGCTGTTGTACAGGAGAAGCTGAGCTCCATCACTCATATGTTCTGTGCTCTCATGTTAGCCATTTCAGTTCCAGGTGTCCATGTTTCCACACCTGTAGGATGCGGTGGCAAATCCTTACCATTTTTCCTCATGAATTGTTTATGTATGTAACAGCGACCTATTACCAATAGCTGATCAGCCTCCAATTATACATCCCAGGGAGGGCTTTAGCCCAAACAGGTTTCTCCATGAAAAACTAGAAAGGGGACCTTCCATTGCATGGTGGTACTTCCAAGCTGCAGGACCAGCCTGCTACCTTAGATATTCCCTTCCTCACACAGATCACCACTCCAAGGAACACTGGCTTCTTTCCCTCCTCTGCATGGGCAGCTAAATGGCACCTGCAAGCCTTGCTGAATGATCTTGCCTCAGAGAGAAGCATTTTGTTGCTTGGGAGGAGAAGGGGGCTAACTGCTGAGACCAAAATGACCTACATCTGCTACAGCTCTAATCTTTTTCTCTGTGATACGCAGGAGTTGGGAAGAATTTGCGGATTTCCTCAGTGCGTTGTTCTGAAAAAAACACGTTATGTTACTTAACATGCTTCTGTGGTCAGGTGTGTTTGGGATTAGTTGTGCACAGATGGAAAGAAAAAGCTGTATGACTTTCAGCTGCTATCTTCTATCTGATAGCATAGGATATCAGAGCACTGCATCTCATAGCCAGTGGCAGGTATTTATGAAAGAATGTAAGAACAAGGCAAACATACAGCAACATACACTCTACTTGTTATCCTTCTGGATTTTGGAAATCTGCGGTTTAGAGACTTTGCAAACCAGGGGCTGCATGTAGTCTTTTGGGTTAAGTAGCTCCTCATGATCTGAGATATCCCCATCTTCATTAAGTGAACAGAAATACATAAGCATGAAACTGTTGCTAAAACAAATATACCCTCTTCACGCTAGCATGGCTTTGGTATAATGGTTGTTTGCTGTGGAACATAGTGTGAAATAATGCCTATCTGCTCTGTGTCTTAATTAAGATGAAAGCAGGAGGGCGTGAAGAAGAGGAAGGGATGAGTGATGTCTCTGTTTTCAGATGAGTTAATCTAAGACAAGCCAAGCATCTTCAGAATGCAATGGTAAAGAAATAGAAAACAGATAAACAAAATAAAACTTTTCAAATTACACTGACATTCATAAGTGAAGCTTTTTAAATATCAGACTTAATTCAGCAGTTCAGAAAAGTGATTCATTGTACATTGTCTCTGCTTTTAGTTTTCTAAGGCTAAATCGTCATTTCTGAGCTCTTTAAAAACGCAAACCAGTGCCAGCACAGCTCCATGTGTCCAATTTAACTTTCGGGTGGCCTTATTCCTTTTATTCAGATTCCCCTGCTGAAACTTTTGTGCTTCACAGTCCAATCACATCATGGCCACAGGACGTCTCATTCTTTTTAGTCTGTACCCCTGCAGCCTCCCATGTCTAACCTTCCTAGCTCTATGCTTTGGCTAGTCTAGCTTTGCTCCTATCTCACTCTGCACTCCACAGCTGTCAGAACAGTTGCTTCGGTCACTTTCTCAGCCTTACCCAAGCTATGCTCACATAACACTCCTCATCTGGCACACACAACCTGCTTGCCTTGACCCTTAACTTGGAAAGTCCGTGACAAATTAAGTTTATGCTGTCTATTCCACGAAAACCTTTTTGTACACTTCCCCTGCCACTCCCATGCCACCTTCCTCCAAGCACTGATATGCACAATGTCTCTGTGCAGTTCATTCTAGAATATCCCTAAATCTACCACTTCCCTTCGGAGCTTACTCCACAGCGAATGGGAAGGGCAGATGGTAAGATAGGATCTCAGTTAATAATCTGCTGTCATTTTTGTAAGTGTCTGCACATACACAGTGTTCACATCACTAGTTCGGGAGAATATATTCTCATGTCACCGTTCATGGATTAATTCCAAACACATCAAAGACCTTCTGTATCAGAACAACAACAACTGAGCTGCTCTGGGACAAACAGGAACGAAAAGCCAAGCGTAAACTATGCAAGAGCTGTATATAAATTCTCTTGAGAGAAGTGTGAGCAACAGAAACAGTCTTGTAGAGATGATCAGACAGTTTCTCAAGGCTGATCATTTTTAGATATGCCCATAAAGCCACTGTTTTGAGAGACCCTTTTCATCTGACACAGTTCCCTTTTTGGGCAGAAGGGATTAAATTAACTGAAGCCAAGCTCACTATAGGCTATAACATTAATATCAGTTTTTACATAGGTGACATACAGTCTGCATGATCATCAGAATAAAAAAAAGAAGAAAATCTTCATCAAGAAAGGGTATAAACTTAACTTTAACCAACTTTTAGTTTTACTGTCTCTTCAAAGTGGTTCAAAAAGAAGTCCTGTAGGATTAGAGCAGTAGGCCACAAACAATACCAAAAACATCTTCAAGATTTGTCCTATAGAGATTTTGGGCTAGGGTGATTCAGATGCTAGAACTGCTCCTATAATAAATAGCAAGGACAAGAATTTATACAATAAAACAAACAAACAAACAAACAAACCCCACCACCTAAACAACACCACCACCACAATTATGCCTGTTATTTGCACATTAATCAATGGAAGGGTTTCCCAAAGTTCTAGGTAATTAAGCAAATCTAAATATGTATGATCCAGAAATAAATGAGATCACTGGTTTCAAGCCTCTAAAGTGGCTTGAAAAGAACAAATTTTATGTGATAGCTAAATGCGATAATAAGTTAGCATAGGAGAAGAAATGTAAGGCTGCCCTGAAAGAGGGGACAGATTCTGCATTGAAATCACCTTCCAATTGTACTTCTTGTCCTGCACAAAACTGAGGGAGGGAGGGAGACAAAGATAAACAGGAGCTAGACACAGAGATCCAAGAGTAGCTGAAAGTGGAAATAACTCTTGATGCAGAGTTTGGTATTCTTAATTTTGTCAACAAAAATCCTGCCTCGGGAATCAGGCAAGTTTGATCTTGCTGGGTGTATGGGCAACATCTCTTCTCTGTGTCCGTGAAGAAGGTCACCCGCACACAGCTGAGATGGAGTAGTTTCACAGAGGAACTGCCCACGTCTTCCCAGGTAATTTCACCTGGAGTAGTTTAGCAGCAAAGGAGCTGACTTATGTTTTTCCCCTTTTTCACACACTGTAAATGCCTGACTCCCACTTTTGGACAGAATGAAAAGCAAAGTTGCTAAAATAAATAAATAACTAAATAAAGCTGTCCCCATCTCCCACCACCCACCCATTCCTGAGGGATGACTGGCTGTTTCATAATCAGGAAATGTGTGAACACTTGGAGGTGGAGAAAAAACAAGAACTCATGAGGTTGCAAGCCTTTTCCAAAGGCTTAAATATACTTCAGATAAGAATCTAAAGAGACAGGAGAGTTCCAGACATCTTGAGCTTTACCCTTCACTAGTTTCTGACTCAACTGATTTAGGTGCTCTCTTCAAAAAGAGGAAGAGAATGCACCCATGTGGACAACTCTGTTCCATTATGTGCCATGTTTCAGCTTGAAAACTATTTATTTTTTGCTGCAGAACATTCCAGTTGGCATTTCCCTGCTTCACAAATCTAATTAAAACAACCCTATAGCAAACTACATTTAAGCCAACTCAACTATGTGGGTTTAGGGGTTTTTTAATATTATTATTTTTCCTCTGAACTGACATTTACTTCTTTGATTATTCCATGCTCTCAAAATCTTCTTCTACCTCTTTTTACTGAGTCAGACCCTTCTGCCTGTACTTCAGCAAAACTTTCCTCCATTCCACAGAGCCCTGGAAGAACACTGTTAGAAACTTTTTTCACGGGTCATTCATTTATATCTCTTTTTGAACAAGCTTCAGCTATATATTTTTTGCTCACACCCCTTGAGTGCTTACATGCTGGAGAGTTATTAGCACAATCCCCACACCAAAGGTACTAACACGTATGGATGCTCAATTCTCCCATTTGTTTCCCAACTTACGGCCCAAGTAACTCAAAAATTAGCATTCTGCTTGCATCATCAAGGAGCAGAAATACTTAGGGGCTACAGCAGCTGAGAAAAACAGAGCAAATGCAAAAACAAAGAGCAAGAGATTTTCCACAAGAGAACTTCCTCAGTAACAAATAGCTGGAAAGGGAGCAAACCAATTGGAGGCCACATGAGATGCATTACCCACCCTTTCTGCCTGACATTTCATGCTGGTAATGTCTGAGTAAGATGCTCATTAATCCCAGGATCCCAAGTCTGGCAATTTTAGCTGATGGGTGAATTGTCGTGAAGTTTCCCATCAGCTGCTATTTGCAGTGATTGCGCTATGAGCTTGACATGCGCTGCATTGTTCAGGCTGGTTTTGTTCTTTTATTTTGCTTGGGCTGGCTGCCTCCTGGAACCTCTACTCTGCCTACTTCCTGAGGATTAAAGCATGTCTTCTGGGCAAGGAGACGCAGGGACCACCTGCAGATTCTGTTTATATATCCAGCCTTGTAGCCTGATTGATCTCACAATAGGACTGCATAATGTAAACACTTCATTATTCCACCGAAGGATATGTGCTCTACCACCTATGGTCTCTCCAACCAAGAGTCAGTTTTAGATGGTTAAAATTTGTTAAGCCACACCAAAAGAAGCTAAACAAAGGAAAATCCATCCTAGCAACATGTTTAAGTTTTTAAGTTAGACTAATTAAATGCAATTAAGTTGGAAACTTTAGCCTACCGCTTTACTCCTCCAAGATTTTGCCACCAAGCCCCAGCAGTGCTCAGGTCTGATGCACTATTTCAGTGCTCCTAATAACAACCAAAACTCAGTTTATCAATGGGATTTATTGTCACTCTGGGCATTAGACACCACAAGTTCAGCCTAGGGAACTTCTTTATTGACTTGGGGGACTGGTGGGAGGCACAGATCCAGCTATAGAGAAATGGGAGCCTGAGGAGTCACCTCTCCTTGGCTGTTTTCAACATGGCACCTACTCACTGTGCTGCCCCCTAACCTGACACTGTAGAGGGGCGAGGGGAGAAGGCAAGAAGGATGCTTTTCTGTTCCTCCCAAAAGACAGAAATGAAGAGCATTGATGCTTCTAAGTATTTCCTACACGAATTTTGTAGCAGTATTTCCTTTTTCCAGGTGAGAAACTGAGAAAAAGAGGTCAATGCCCACCTGCAGATTTTGGGAGGACAGTCACGATCTGTACCTGAAGCAGCATCGAGCAGTCCTTGCTGCTTCCTACATTGAAAGTTATGCCCCTTTTCCTTCTTTGCTCAGGAACAAGCACCTCCTCTTACTTAGAGCCAAAGGACAAGTCAAGGGCAGAGCTGTGGCCAGAACATTGCATCTCCTGAGACTTTGGGTTCAGCTCTTACGAGTATTTCAACATCGTTCTTGTGGTTTGCTTCCCTTTGGGAATTGTTTGTTGGTTGTTTTGTTTATTTAACAGCGTTAATTAAAAACTAAAGGCACACCCAGCTAAAGCAAGGCGCAGTAATCTAAGGAACTGCCCAAGTTCCTCAAGAGGGAGGAGAAGTTTACCCTGAATTTATCTAGGTAGATAGAAATAATAAAAGAACAGAAAAAAAAAAGAGTACGTCAAAGTCTGTAATGCACTCTGCACGTATCTCAGACTGCTCCTGAAAGCATAAACCAAACTGATACAATTTAATTCGCCTTTAAATAAAACATTTTGGTTAGTAAGCAAGGCATGAACGCACACAGATTGTCAGGGTATCTGCTGAATCAGGCATTCACAGCTTCAGCACGCAAAACCAGAAGGTCTTGACTGAATAATAGACACAAGCACTTAGTAAGGCATGTAAGCACTTACTAAGGTCATTTAAAACACATCCACACTTACTTGTTTTACAGAACTAGAGCTTAATTGTTCAGCAAATTACAATATTTTGGTGTTTACACCAAGCATTTTATCAACTGAAACACATCTTTTATTACTTTTCTGCTTCGGATCGCATTGCAGACCTTCAACAAGACCCTCTGTGCAACTTCAGACAGCTTGAGTCTGGCTGAAAAATTGGTGTCATTACCCTGTTGGGTAGTGCTGACCCCCATATTTTATGATAGGCACCTAAATTTAACTCCCTAAATTCACACAGAGATTAGTAAGGAGGAACAGTTTGAACTCCGACAATTCTCTGAATCCATGAAATAATCCTAAGAGCATTCCAGTCCTGAAAGTAGGTTCTGTTCATTCCAATCTAGATTCCTAAGATGGAAAATAAAAAGAACCTTAAGAATTGGAGTAGAGACAAGCACAGAATCTTTATAAAATAACCTATATATAAGAAGAAAAAAATTATTTACATTTGACAGGGAACAGATATAGCCAAGACTTTAAAACTAGCATTGGTCCAGGAAGGATTACTGCTTACAGGCTCTGATAGATAAAACAGCTTTTAAAAATGCTCTGGGCTAGATTTTTCTCCGAATTTCTCTTAGCAGACTTCATCCTTGGAGGTTTCTTTTCATATTCAAAACTATACAGTTTATCCTATCTTTACCAGCAACTTACTGGAGGAACAGCTTCTTACTGTGCAAATTGTTCCACAATTTTATTTGAGAAAGTCCTTATACAATGAAAAAGAAAGGAAATTGAAGCTGACTCTCAATCCTTACGTACATTGTGCTGCCTCTCCAGCCTTTAAATCTATGGAAGTTAAAAACTACTTGAATAAAGAGTAGGATCAATCCCCTATTTTTAAAAAACTCACCAAAAAAATCAAAGCCCAACTTCTTCCCAGCTGACAAGCCTTCACACCTGGCCAGGCCAGCTCCTGCCATTGCATGCAACTACTCATGCACCCAGGGGTTACTGACCTCTCTTGCTGCAGGAGCAAGCCATTTTCTCCTGAACCTGCCACCACTGTTCAAGCACAGAGCCAAGACAGCAGCTCGCCTTGAAAGCTTTGCTATCACCAACCTCGCTCAACAGAACGTGCCTGATGTTTGAAAAGGTGTCCAGGCTGACCCCAAGGAGAAGAGCTGCTGTGCAGAGGCCTCAGAGCATCCTGCAGGAGAAGTGGGCTCTCCCCTCCCACCCCAGCAGGACTCAGCAGATGAACATCATCAGGTCATTGGAACTCCCCAGGCCTTGAGTTCTTTGTCTGCCAGCAGGTGGGTAAAGGCCTCAGCACCTCAGAAGAGACTGACAAGACTATGCTTTATAGTCTTCCTAACACAACTCAAAATCTCCTGCAAAACAGAAATTCCTCTTAGGGAATAGGTATGTAGAGCTTAATAAAGATTTTTTTTTTTTAAGAGTTGCATAGTTATAATACAATACATTCTGACTGATGTGTCCAGACTTGTTCGTCGTGGTCTTTTCTTACACCCAATAGCTTTTCTTTAACCCTGCTTTCTTTTTAAAAACTTTCCCACCATTTTAGGACATCTCTTGCACTCCCTAAGTAGATAAATTTTGATTTATGATCTCTCCTAAGTTTGCAGCAGCAGAGAGAGAAAAAAAATATTTTCTCTATCAGGCAAAGAAATCCTTGCTTATCTCTTTCCCCTTTTTTCCCCCAAAAGGGAGTGCTGGCAGAGCTGGTCAGCAGAGCTGCTGTTCCCAGCCCACGTGCAACACACAGCAGAAAGAGCAGTGCTGCCAGGTTGGCAGCCTCCGCTGGAACAACATGTCTTACAACAGGCATCTGGAGAAACGGCTGGAAATCCAAATCTGTGGAACATCAGCTTTATTAGAGATGAAGCTAAGCTACAGGTTTGGAATCCAAATCTGAATTTGTTTCCAAATTAAAGAACCGAGGACTTGCTTCAATGCTTTATAGAAACAAAGAGCCATGAGGTTTTGATCCGAACCAGAAAAAGTCAGGCCTGTTCAGAGCCTGGCTTTTGCTTTGGGACCTGTGCCTAATCACAGCTGGTTATAGAGTGATTACTCAGCACTGCTTGTCCAGTTCTTTCACATCTGTGCTGTTATGTATACTTGGCATTCTTTAACAGTTATGTCTGTGAGCAGGTAAATCAAAATGGTTTTTTGCTTTTGCACAAAAGAAAAAAATGTTGGATGGGGAGTTGGAGGGATCACCTGAAACATTTCAGTTTCTGATTTCTGACATCTACAGAGAGCCACAAAATGTAGGTGTTTTGTACAAAAGCAGAGATCTTAAGTTACTTGAAGTGAGCTGCTACTGGTATGTACCATGCAGAGTTTTCCTTTGTTGGTGCTACCGCTTTATAGTGTTCAAAAATAACCCAAACAGGTTAGGTAGTAACCAAGATATTATCTGAGTAAATTTTACCTCAGGGGATTCATTCAGAGTCAAAAATGTTTTAGTCTGTCTGAACGAATGTGGCTCCAAGGAAGATTTTACAAGCAAACAAGTTGAGCGGCACAAAAAAGCAGGCAAATGTAGAAAGGGGGGAAACGAACAGAAAGAATTACGCCACATTTTAGTAGCTATGTTTTTTAATACCTTAGCACTGATATTTTTCTGTCTTTGCAAAAAGTAAAAATACATCTGGGCTTTTGTAAAAATGACAGCTTGCTTGTTTTGGTTTTGTAAGAGGCACAGGCAGGTCCAAACAAAAATCCCAGAACCAAACACCACTTGTGGTAGGAAGAATCAAACTCCCAGAATATAAGCACTCCTTTAATTTGAGTACTTTACAATCCAAATCCTCTTGTGTCTCAGGATTACACTGCTGCGCATTGTCTGACCATAAAGCCAATTTAATTTTCTAGGGCACGGATGATATTTCAGTGCTTTTGAGTTGATCTACAGAATTTTACATCACTTGCTTCTTCCACTGCCAGTTTAATAAGGAAAATAACTTAAGCCAGAGGTGTCTATGTCCCTTGGTAACCTTGATCTGCATATACAGCCTCTTGTGCTCACAGCAGCCTGGCTTAAGTTAGAAGAGAAACAGGTAGCTCACTTTCTTCCTGCATTCTGACCCATACCCTTTCCATATCTGCAGATTCCCCCTTGTCTCATGCCATATGCAAGATCAAAACCTCAGGACACTCACACACACACACACACACTCAAATATCAGCACTCGTACCTTAGTGTTTGAAACCCAAAGAGGAATTATGGAGAATTACCCAAACATCTCTATAAAGTAGAAGAATTGAGCAAGAAACCCACCTATTAACCCAGATCCAAAGTCACACCAGCAGATTGGGATTATATACAGACTAACACGTGCATTGTAGCTACTATTTTCCAAATAGGACAAAATAAAAATTATTAAATATGGAACACATTTTGGCATGACACCCCCGATATCTTCCCTTCACATGCATGCTGATATCAATATTCTTTTCTTCACCTGTAAATTTGCACAGATGCTCATATACAGGCAGGCAAATAAATGTGTGTGTCTCTTAGTTTATATGTAATTTATAATTACTATCTTGGATTGCATGCAGATATCAATATTCTTTTCTTCACCTGTAAATTTGCACAGATGCTCATATACAGGCAGGCAAATAAATGTGTGTGTCTCTTAGTTTATATGTAATTTATAATTACTATCTTGGATTGCATATATATTTTAAATGCCTTCAACATACACATAACATATTTTTATATATTTGTCCACAAAAGAATATATGTTTTACTATTTTTAGGTGCATCTAAATGTGTCACGCTAAAAATATTTTGCCTACTGTCTCTTGTAGGTTTCAGAATGTATCAAATCAAAGAGGAAAATGACAGAAAAAGAGAGCCATGGGATTTAAATCACCAGCTATACAGCTCTGGCTGCACTGCTTTCGCTGCAAGCTGATGTTAGGCCAAAAATCTTCTAGTCTCTCCACTAAGTTTAGTATTATGCATATGGTACACTAGCTCTTACAAGAAACTTCTGAACTGAATATGTCACCAACACTAGAGAGACAGCATGAAAAATCCAGAATATAGTACTATCAGAAGTATTTGTGGCTAGCCATTTGCAGATAAAAATTGCTTTAAAATATTTGTCGCGGTAAGTATTGGCCAGCATGATAAGGCAACCCGTTAAAAATTTTATTCGCTGTGTTTCTCCAAATCAGTGATTTCAGCAGGCCTGCACCAAAGCTGGACTGTATTAACAGACTTGTGAATCAAGCCCAAGATGAGTTCAGTGAGAGAGTGATAAGCAGAGGCAATGAAGTCAGGGCTGTCGTCGAGGACTATCCAGAGGGTCCTAGATGGGTGGTGTGAGCCAAAAAGCAGCCCAGGAGGAGGTGAAGATGGGAGCAGCATCAGAGATCAGCAGCCCAGAGCTCCCTCCCTGACCCTGTTTTGGTCAGCAGCAGTCACAGCCTGTGAGCAGGACCCTAATCCCTGCACAAATGAGACACTGGCACTATTCTAGGACACTAGTCCAAGCGGTTTGGGGAAGTGCTGTAAATATCCCCATTGTAGAGGTGAGGAAATAAAGTCTGCAAGAACAAAATGCTTTACTATGAGGACAGGAGATGTAAAGATTAAAAGAAAAAAGCCACCTCGCTACCTTAGGTCAAGATTTTCAGGTACTGAGAAGATCACTGTGTGACTCTGCTATTAGCAAGAAAGGAACAGACCTTCAGAAGACCCCTAGAAATCGTACATGCCGTGTCAGTACCCCATGGTGAGGTAATTCAGTGAGTGTATTTCTCTATACCTGTTTGTAAGGGCTTCTGAATATCTCCCACAGCTAAACCTTTTCCAGTGCATCAGTACAGTTTATTCTTTGCGGTAGGTGCATTGCAAATTCTGCATTCACTTCAATTTTTAGCCTTTTTTCAAAAGGCGTATCTCCTCCGAGGGGTTCTTTGTGTATCCCTTTAGAACATGAAAATTAATGAACTGATAAGCAGAGGTTAGGAGAACCAAAAAGAAGAAAACAACCCACCTCTCTTGAACTACACAAATTAATATCTTCATTGCCCAAAATGGGCTTGCCCTTTTAATCTTAAACTTCACCCATCAGTCATTCCTGTCCCTGAGGAAAAATTAGCCGGGGAATTTCTGTATATCAAGGAGGTCATGCTTTTGTTGTTTTTCATTTTTCATGATACCTAAAAGGATGGAGAATTCTTGGTTGTTTATCTGAACAGAAATAGAATAGTAAGATTGGAGCAATGGGTGCAGAAAGCGATGTGCATGGGCCACTGTCTATGTATTCATTATCCTGCCCTTTTTCAGAGGAAAGCACCCTGAGACAAAGCCATTTACCTGAATATGAGTTGTAGACTCATTCCCCAGCAGCAGTGAAGCTACTCTAGATCTTCACCCAGGGAAATGACATATGCTTACAGAACACAGGGCTCTAATTTCTACCCCCATCCATCATGCTACCTGCAAGAAAAACAGTGCTAAAACAGAACCATGCTTCCCAGTGTAGGGAGTTCCTCGGTGTGAGCTGGAGCTATGCACTCCCAGGGAAAGCAGCCTCACTTGAAGATTAGAGCAGGGCATTGAAATCTGCTGCAAGGCAAAATACCATTGCTCCATCAGAGTGGGAAACTCCAGTGGCGGCTCTACCCTGTTATGAGAGAAACCTTACAGACATTGTCACTGTGCTGGGCCTTCTCCTTAGAGCTGAAGGACCCAGAAAGGATCTCTTCATTCCTACTTTGTTTTCAGTACTTCTGTAACAAAGAAGCGGTACCTAAAAGTGATACTAAACCTTTGGAAAGGCTTTGGGTCCCCCAAGCAGCCCTTGGAAGACCCTCAAAGTTACAACAAGGTTGGGTCCTTTCTTCTCACAAAGACTGTCTGTCAAAAAACCTCTTACTTCTGCCTTTCAATCCAAGCAAAGCTTTCAGGGACACTGATAGAGGAGGTCCAGTGGCACAGATCCTTCCAGCACCTGCACTGGCCCCAGACAGCAGTGTGCAGAGGCAGCGATGCTCTCAACATCTCCCTCCCAACTGAGGCTCAACAACAACCTTCACAGAGGCAGAACTTCCTCACCTGATTTGAAAAAACACAGGTTTGTTATCAAGGACAGCTGTCAGGCAGGAGAGTCTGTAGGTGAATTAGACCTTCTACACTTGCAAAGCCTCTTGCGTGAATAGCTTCATTCTCCTGGGATAAAGTTAAATAGGTGCTGGCTTCTGTTTTTAAATACGTCCAAGGTGGTTTACCTGAACAGTATTCATGTCAACAGAGTTTTATCACCTTTAAATTGTTTTTGTTTCATTTGTCTACTCATAAGCCATTCCAGGGAATGTTTATGGTTTACTTAAAGCCCAGTAGTACTGGGACAAGTTGTATAGCATTGCTCTTTCGCATTTCCTTGATCAGCTTTATCTACTGCACAGAGCCAGGCAGCTCTGCCTAGCTTTGAGCAATGGTAACAGAAAACGCTTTTCTCCCATGTCTGACTGAGACAGCTACAAGGCTAGTAAATGCCTTATCATGCAGTTATTTGAAAATACTTCCAGGTTACTTTTGCAAAAGATGCATCCTGAAAATGCTAGCCTGAATAAATTTACTAGCTCCATCTATAGAGCTGATATATTTTTGAGCCAAAAATATTTATTTCAAATGGCATTTTGTAGAAAATATTGAGGAGCTTTTCTCTGTTGTCACTGGACTAAGCTTAAATGTTGTGTTCAGCTACAAAATATCTCTGGGAAATAGCTGATCCCCCGGTCTTCATTTGGCCATCTCTGGAGATGCAGAGTTCAGCACTGCTCTGAAAATTTTTAATTACCAGATGACCTCAACCACAGAGAATTATGAAAAAAAAAAATCTTTCTCAAGTATTTCCCACTTCCCCATCCCAACAGGTCTTTTCTTGGTCTTCCCTGCCCCATCCAAAAGTTAAAGTTTTTTAACTTTCTTTGGACCTGAGTTGCAGCAGAGGACATCCCATTCCATATGGTCTGCACCAGTGAGAGTCTACATTCTTCACCCACGTAAAACCAAGACTTAGACCTCTGTTTACTGCTCCTACCTGTTTTTTATATTCAAAGGCTACCTTAATCCTTTTTGCCATAACACCAGCCTAGGAAGGCCTCGGAAGTCAGCTGCCTGCTGATCTGAAATTCGTGTCTTTCAGACTCCTTCTCCCACCCCAAACCCCCTTTCATAGTCCTGGCACAGCACTTCTCTTTCCTAGGTGCGTCCATTTCCGCTTGCTTGTACTCAAGTGCAAGGCTCCTTCACAAGGGGTCTTGGTGACTCTACACACCTTGCCCTCCTTAAAGCCACAGTTTCCTGTGTTATACTACACACTCGCAGGCCACACAATAACTGTCTCATCTTTTTGGAAATGATTCAGGTTTTTTGAATTTAGACTAAGTATCTAACCTAGAATAGGTCACTGGAGCAACAGCTATGATATCCCAATGAAATCGAGCTGTAGCCTACAATTGTTCTGACTCAGTGAGGAGTAAACACTGGAGCTAATGCTTGTGTGCGGGGGTATGTGTTTGCTACAAATACAGCCTCTTTCGTGCATCAGGCATATTTTACTAACACGTCGCTGTGGAACTTAATAGTCTCACACAGTAATTCCCAGTAAACATTGCTCTTTTCTCACTGTCTTATCTGCGCAGTCATTGTTTCAGTTTCAAAGTTTCATTGGTAACAGAGAAGGAAGTTTTGACATGACGCTTCATGTCACGGTGAAAATAAAATTACCTGCTCCTGAACCAAAATTCTGAAATTTTCTAGAATAGTTTAAATAAAAAGCCTTTCATTTTGAGTAATTTTTTCCCCTCTTGGAAAATTCCTTGAAAGTTATCACAATTTGGAAGTTACTAGAAGGAAAAAAATTTCAGTGAGCTTTCTAGTATCTTCTCACTGAAATAGAGGCCAGGCGCCCTCCAGTTATGGTTAGTGTTTCTCTGTGCCAATTGTTCCACACAACAAATCTTAGACAATCCCTTCTGTCCTTACAGAGCATCTACTTACATCCTTAGGCAAAAAAAATCAGATTGAAAGTGATTAGAAAAAGGTTACATGAAGACGACTTTTAAGGATCTCACAAGATTTTTTTTTTCATAATAGTCTAACTCCATTAAGAAAAAAAAAAGCATTTGTAAGTGGTTTTGTCAATGGTGGGAGTTGGCAAGGAAGACAAGGAGCTCAGCTTTGGCCAGGTTACCCAATAACTTGCTACTATTTGTGGCTGGCTCCCAAAGGGCCAAAGAAATTAACTCGTGGTTAGTTAAATAATAGTTTTATTAAAACAATGATCAGATCAAATAACTGGCATGTATGTGCAGGAAGTCTTTCAAAATACTCAGGTCCTGCAAAAGAGTCAGATCAAGAAAATATCTTTTAAATATCTGATCCCTGAAGTAACTGAGACCTGTAGAAACTGAATGCCTTAAAAAGAAAAAAGTTTTTTTAAACCTTAATCCCAACATTCTCTCCAAAGAATAACACAGTTCTCTACTCTCAGTGTTTTCTCTTCATGCAGATGTTTTCATTCCCTTGTTACAGCAGAGAATTTTTTTTTCTGTGATCACAGCTCTCTTTTAACATTTTATTTTTAAAAAGAGAAATAAATGAAAAAGATCTAAAGCTGTGTGGTTTCACATCCCCCAGTTGATTTGTCCACTGAAAGGAGCAAGTAAGTGGAAAAGAAGCACGCTGATTGAAGAACCAGCCCTCCAGATACCCCACAAGTTGCAGAGAACTGCAGCTGCAGATGAGCAGGTGAGCACCACAGCTCCTGAGGGTACCTAGTCCCTTTTTTGTGGGGGTTCAGGAGCCACCTTTGCACATTCACATCTTTGCAGGTGAGAAGAGCAAATTCAGGTCCAAGATATTTTGCTGTGTCTGGATGATGACACAGGACAGAGAGCACCACGGCTCCCTCATCCCACGCCCACTGCAAGAAGAACTACCCTGGGCTTGGTGGCTGCAGAGTCAAGTCTACGGTGAAATTGCTCTGAGCAAAGTTACCAGCTTCGGTATGAGAGGATTGCAGCACATGGAGCAGCCTGCTCCCGACAAGGGCCAAATTACCTCACAGGGTTCAACTGGAGTGTGCAAAGGCAGGGCGCCTTCAGGCAGCTTTTGGCCCCATTCTCTGTGCTTCTGATCCATGACATTACTTGCCCAGTGGAGGCTTTGTGACTTTTGGGGTTTAAGAGAGCAGCTTGAGGTACTGAGAATGGTTTATACAATGCACAGCACGAATGGATGTTGCCAGCAAAGTAACATGTGTTCAAAGAGAACAGCAACGTAAAGAGTGTCTGATTTCTTCTGAGTTTTCTTAAGGGTAAACAACGCACACTCTTGTGGCAGATATTCATCTAAAGGCGAATTGCTGCACCTAATCTGTGCTTGCGTCTATCAGTTTGCATTATATTCAGGTAGCGGTGAGCACTGCCTTTTGGGTGGGTATAGAGTACTTGGTGAGCTTTTTGGATGAAGAGCAGGTAAAAACTTGCTACGTCTTGTATCCAAGATTCGAGTATTTACCTGTTGGAGCTCTGCATATTAAGGCCCACGCATTTACACTGCAACTCAACATGGAATTTTAATGAATTCACGGACTCTGAAGGCCCCCACCCACCTCTTCTCAAACGACTGAAATCCTCTGCATTCCTCTCAGCTGTACCTACTCGGCATGCAATGGCAGCTGATCAAACTGGGAACAAACAAGCCTGCTACTGAACACCAAGGAAGTGACAGACATTTTCAGGTGCCATCTCAACCATCTCTCAAAGCAGAAGATGTCCCTCCTCTCCCAAAGCACAAGATCAGAAATTAACTCCGAATTCTCCCCTTCCATTATAGGCCTATTGCGACAGTAAGTTATACGGTACCACAAGCCAGGCTGGATCTTGTTCATCTTCCTGTTGAAGAAACCACTTTTGCTCAAACATAGAATGTTTGTGGTGAACATAATCAATCACTTATCTAAAGGAAAAATGAAAACCAGCAGTGAGGTAGATCTCTGCAGAGCCTTGACCAGACTTACCACGCTGCACATCATCCATATCCAAGGGAAAAGGGGTGCAAACAGAACTAATTCCCAGCATGTGTCAGAATCTGATTTTGCAACTGATCTTGTAAATCTCCAAGTATAAAGCACTGTTTTAGCCCATGGGGAGGGGCTATGCTGCCAGCAGTTATACAGATAGAGGTAGAAGGAATTTCTATTCCAGTATCTCAAAATGTGATGAAACACTGAAAAGATAAACTCTAGATATTATCAGTCTCACATATTATCTTGACTACTGGAAAGGAGAAAAAAGATGTCCTATGAAGGAGAGAGAACAGCAGAGAAGAGGAATGGCTACAGAACTAAAGCTGACCTATCTTTATCTACCTCTAGCTGGAGCCCAAGGAACTCCTCTCCATTGGCAACAATGGTACATCTTCTCATGCCAAGACATCCTGAGTGAATTGGTCTGACAAATCCCATAACAGGTCAGAGGATCTCAATTAGGATAAGATAGAACATTTCAAAGCAGGCTTCTTAAAAATACAGCCTGCCAATGACAGTCTACACCAAATATTGGATTAAGAAATATTGGACAGGTCTGTGCTATACTAAATCCCAGGATCAGCAACAAAGGAGAAGGAACAGTGCGAGTAATGCATGCAAATGGCTGCATTCATCTTTGAACACAGATCAGAAATGCCTGTCATTAAAGAAATCCCTCGGCCTGCATCTCACCCTAGGATTCAGACTGGATAACATAGTATAACGTAGCGTAGTAGCATTTATACATGTCCACATTGAAAACAGCCTGCTTGTCACACTCCGGCACCCGGATGGCTGTTTCACTGACCCACACAGAGCATGGGAGACATTCAGCTGTAGCAGCATTTTCCTCCTCTTCAGCTATTCCAGACTGGTGAACCCCACAGTTACAGACAAAATTCTTTTAGCAAGGGCTTTGCATTTACTTTTACCTGTTATAACTCATCTCAAACCTATTTCTCTCTGCATGTCTCATTTTATGCCTTTTGTTCTCCAGGTATTTAGTCCTTCTACCATTACCTCCCAACTTTGTTGCAGCTAGTTTGACTAGCACACTTCCATTTTCTAGGCAACAGTCTCTAGTAAAATTAGCACAGAAGACTGATCTGAAAATCAATCATTAGGAAGAGATTTCAATAACAACTTCCCTCCAGTCAGAAAGGTCTCTTTTCACTTAAATCTGCCCTTTAGCTTACCTATTAGTCATGATTTTACTGGCATTACTCAGCATGTCTCTCAGTTTCACATAGTACACCACACTAGGAGCTAAGCAAGGAGGACTGCATTTCCATGACTAAAAACACCAGTGCTTTTATCAGTGACTAGGTTTACCTAGATCATGTGTGATCTGGCCTCCTGCATTTTCTTTCCTTTTTCTGCTACTGTATGTCCTATTCTTACTTTTAAAAGAGTAGAACAGTTGCTACGAATAGCCTGCACTCCAACAGGGCTGTCCTTGCCTGTTTGTCAAAGACAGACTCACATTCTATAGCTGAACAGGGTCTTTTTTCCTCTGCTAAGTCTTATTAAAAATATTGTTCTTGAGCCTGCAATTATATGGGTCTGTTTCTCCCAGATACCAAGATGACAATGATCCAGCCATTCTGCAATATTTGACTCGAGTTGTTTCTCCCACTTTGGCAGAACTCATTTCAACTTTCAGGTTTTCATAGCCACCAAAAATCCGCTATGCCTGAATATTCAGAATCAGCATCCTAACTGAAACAGAAGCAAAGTATCTGATAAATTATTGGGCCATGACAAACTAATTTCTTTTTTCCCTTTTATTTATGTGGCCGAAGGACCTTTTGCTATTTGTTTTAATTTCTTCTGCAGAGTCAAACTCAGCTTGTCTCATGCCAATTCTCATTTTACCCATCTATTTCCTGATCTCTCACATGTAGCTTTCTTTGCTGACCTGTCCTTTTTTTCTACTCCTTATTCAGTCATAGCTGATAACTTTTCTTCCATGTTTTTCACTTCACAAGATACGCCTGTTCCAGACAATTTTGGCACTTTCAGTTCAAAGAAGGACCAGCTTTGCTTTACAGTCTGGTCCTCTTGAGCTCTTCAGACTTTAGCTATTTCCTAAATGTATCAAATGCCATCCATCTTGAGCTGAAAAGTTAAGCTGTAGATCTGCACGTATTTACCCTTCATTTTAAATTAAATTGAAATCCCTCAAAGCAAGGTAATTTTTTACTTCATTCTACAACTTAGTGTCAGATCTAAAAAAGCTACTGCTTCTTGCTGTTTCAACGACTGGTAAGGAACTCTGCTGGTTATTGCATTCAGAAATGTCTTAGTTGAACTTAGTTATTAGTTATTTGTTCCCCTATATTATCCAGGAAGTCAAAGCCTCCCATAATGACAGACCTCTAACAAGCAAGATCAGTATCTACCAAAGCCAGTTCTTGAGGTCATTGGCACATATACCACACTTCCTCAGCAATCAGACTTCCCCAGAATATCTTTGGCTCTATTAGGTTGGTTATTTAACTCATTATCTCTCCTTATTTACCTCATTAAAGGCTTAGAGTAACATCACACTGTTTACTTCTGTCTTTCACAAGTCAGGTATGCTCCTGTACCTGCACTCCAGCTATTCCTCCCCTTCCTCACCTTCTCCTTCAATAACTGTTTCCAGATATACAAATACACACATAAGCCCCTTACCCAATCTCCTTTGTCATGTTCTTAAATATTCACTTGAACTCCTCCCACTTTTTCCAGGTGAAACTGCAGTCCAGTGACTTACTCTTACGGCACATATGCTCAGTGATACGTCATACTTGAAAAGTTTATGTGAAGTGCCTCCTCAGTTGCAACCATCTCAGTCATCTCCAAAACTGTTTTGCCATCTCTGTTGCACCTCAGTAGTTATCCTCATCTGCTGTTCCTCAACAGAGGTTTTTACTAAAAATAATTTTAAAAAGGAACCCCTCTCCCCGCCCCAGCTATCCAAACTTTAATTCTGGACCCATAGAATCTCTTTCTACCTCTGGCTCTTGGCTATTCAAGCTCATTTCTCACCTAGTAAATCCTTAGTCACTCATTGAAGTGTGATGTTGTCCACAGATTGATTCTGCCACAGCAAACTGTAATGAATTTTGGCCAGATTTTATTTCTATTTAATCTACTTATTTTTTTAAAAAAAATACAGGTACTAGCTATTCATATTTTGATCTCTGCCTCGGTGTTTATTGTCTTCCTCAGTATTCCCAGGTATTAGCAAAATGAAATAGAAACTGCCCAGAAAGAGAACTCTTTTGTATTATGACCTAATACATACAGTCCGGGTTGATTGGGATATCTTCCCAGAGGGATAATATTTTTTACATAATATCCTTAAGATACAATCTCCCTTATTCCTACTTTAAATCAAATATAAAAGTACTCAAGCTCTATCAACTTTCTTCCTTTAACACAAATAAAAATAACTGTGTTTGGCAAACAGGTTGTCTATTCTCATTCTCTCTGCTGGAATTTCACCTTGCGGGAGCTCATGCAAGCCATTTTTTATTGGCTTTGGTTAATGTAAGTTCAAATAAACTCAACACTCAAAGCCAAACTTTCAAAAGGTGTCATATATTTTGCCTTCTTTGAACTCCAGGATTTTGCAGGCTTTCCCTGTAGATCTGCCAAGGTTAGCAGAGTTCAGAGAACCTAGCCCAAATTGCAAGGCTGCAATAAAACCTGACATGGAGATTCATCTAGTTTGAATGTTTATGACAAATGCTTTACACAATTACCTCTTTGGTCTTTCTGACACCCTGAAGAAAAGCAACAGGAACGGATTTTCCAATAATGTCACCTGCAGAAAACTGTGTTGGGACTTTGAAAGAGCTGCATGTTACACACCTGTTGCTGTCGTAGCCATCCCTATTTCTTTTTGACAAGGAGCTGCTGCTGTTCAAAATGAGCCACAAGTCAGATTCTGAGTTTCAGCCCTTTGAATTCCCCGTGTGAGTCAGTTTCATACCTGCTCTAACAACATTGTTTCCAACACAGGTCTGACCTCTCCCTCTACTTCCAAAGCCATATTGGAATATGGTGTCTTGCTGATCTGGCTGGCCTCATGGCATGCTGACATCATCCAACAGATCAGTCACCTCTTAAAATCAAATGACGATCAAATTTTTTCGCAAACAAGTCTAAATTAATTACACTATTCCTGGACCGCCTGCAGGTTGGAGGTCAAGAAGTGACACATGCTATACACATACACACAAAAAAAAAGAGATTCCCTCAAAGCTCCGCACTGAAAAGAGAGTGAAAGACAGATTTCATTTATAGGTTATTTCCCACATCTGACTGAAAACAAAGAGGAGCACAAACCATAACCAGAAGCGTTGCTAAGGATGCATACATACAATTGGAATTTCTACCTTGTTCTCACCTTCCTGTGTTCTGTACTGGCCATCTTTGCCTGCAGTGGACATACACCACTACACAATGACCTGGTCTAGGGGTACACCTGGACTGGCCATATTATGTGCTTCCATTAATAACAAATCATAAAAGGGCTGGACGAAGAACAAAATTAATTTATCACTTAATACAAAAATATTACTCCTGGAAATATTTTTTTTTTAAAAGCAGAAGTTGAAAGTGCCATAACATGTGAGTGCTGAGATGATTCTATATTATACATATAAGCATTTCAGATGTGCTCTGTTTCAGACATTTATTCAGAGTTACAAAGATTACATCTTTACCATGTGTCTGTTTCCACAAAGCACAGACAGTACGGGTTGATTCTTTAAAGTAAAATCCTAGCCCCTCAATCTGCCCTTTGTATCCTTGGTAAAACTGAGGCTAGAGAGCCTCAAAGATCCCTCTGCTACTGCTGAGATCCCTGTTTCCCGGTGGCATCCCTTCCATATAGCAGGTTCACTTTGCCCTCCGCATCATTTAACAAGAACTAAGTAATTTAAAGAGGACAGGAAACCACCAAGATACGTGGTTAATCAAATCACAGGCCAGTGCCACCAATACATTTGTTGATCTCTTTAAAATTGAGGTGGGTGAGGAGCAAAAGAAAACAAGGAGTAAACTGCCCTGTCAGAACACAGTTTTAGCTCATTAGCTGCTGTGTGTTGAAAGGAGTTGAGGCCCTTAGCTAGGTTCTTAGGTATGGACAAATGGGAATTGAGAAAGTATGTAGAAATCCTCTGTTAAAGGTGCACTGACTTTGCCAATCCACTGACCTCCCGAGCCTTTCCGTAAGACATACTTGCTCACTCTCGCTTCTCCTTGCAGATTAGTTCTGTCTGCTCCCAGGCGCCTACTCTCTCTTTCTCTAATGTGATTAAATAAGCTCCCTGTCTCTCCAGGCTTGTGCAACCGCCTCTCGCTTAGTCACCTAAGCACTCTACAACACCCCAAAGGAGTGGAGTCAGCTGAAACAGGAGCGTTCCCAGCTCTGACATGTAAAGTACTTGCACTCGGTGCTAAATAAACTTGGAAAAATGTTCACAATGCAGCTGTGCGCACAAGATGCTGCAACCTCAGGGCAAGAATAATTACACACAAACAAGATACTTAGGATTTATGTTCCCCTCAAATAAAAATGTGCACTGCTCATGCCAATCTCAGCACTTCATGGTATGCCTGCAATCTGAGGCAGAGGAACAGATTCTCTGTTAGGGTTAAGAGATTAGATACCATTGTTGCTTTATTTTCCAATAGACTTGAGAGGCATTCTAAGCATTGTGGGTACACACTGATATGCTTTTCACCATACAAGGATGAGGATTCATGGGAGGTCTTTTAAATGCCCTGTTGTGCTGACGGCATTTATCCAGGCAATTTTCTATTGGCATATGTTGATGATTCCTTTTCAGAAATTACAGGGTTAAAGCTGAAGCCCACAGGAACACCAGACCAAAACAAAACTGAGGAAGTTTCAGAAAAAGAAACAAGTACACCTAGATCATTCTAAGCAAAGGTTTATCTAATTCTCTCATGAGGGAGAGCGCCAACTGCTTGTGCAAGTAGCCTGTTGCAATGCTTATGCATCTCTCAGTAGATGACTACTTCTCCTAACAGCCAATGTCAATTAAATCTGCTGCTAACAAAGTCAATCTCTCCTCTTCGCAGTGAACACAGATAAAGATTGATCACTGTCTTCTTTATAATGAATTTTTAATCATGGTCCTATTTATCTTCTCTTCCTGAGGGGAAAAAAACCCCTAAAGCAATTCTCTGATTTATTTATTTTTTTTAAACCTCTCAAAACACTCCTTTGTCTTTGGATCTGTTAGTGTTTGAATGTGCTGCATCCATGGGCAATGCAAAAAAAAATCAAATCTGTGGAAAGAAGTCTTGTCTGCAATGGGCCTGAGATCTCTCAGGAGTCATTCTCTTGACTCAGACTGAGCAGTGAACATATGCAGTGATGTTTCATTTTACTCCCATGCTCTAACAAATTCCACTCTAAAAATCGAGGGAAACTTCCTTGAAGTTACTTTCGTACCTACTTAGTTCTGCAGTGGAACTTGAAATGGTATGACTTAGAAAGTTGAAAGGAGACTTTGCAAGCTTTGTTAAAGTTGCTGCAAACAAGGAAAACTCAACAAACAACTTCAGGAGTACTTTAGTAAGCAATTGCTCACTGGTTGGAATGCAAGTTATACCACGTTAGACCCGCTTCATATTTTGCCCCAAGGAACCAACAAGATGGGTGGGAGACCGACGGGCATTCCCACCAGCCTGTCAGGCTGGACCAGCTGCAAGAAGAAGCAGTCAGTCTGATATTTTTGCCTTCCCTTTCTACATCTGAACTATAGAGAAGAAAAAGTTAATGCAGGTTTCAACCTTTATACTTAGGTCAAGTTCTGTTTAAATTGTAAGGGAAAAAGGTTCAGGAGTTCACAATTTTCTTAGCCAAATAACAAGCACAGAATTTACATTCCTCTGCTTAGAAGACTTACACAAGGCTATGCAAGTGATATGTGAGCAGTAACTGGCTCTTTGCAGGAGTCTTCTGGAATCAAAGGAGAGAAGCATGTCACTAACAATTCTCACTATCTCATTTTTAATATTCTGTCTGCAGGTGGCTACTGTTTCCATGGTCCAGTTCTGTTCCTTGTCATACCCTTTGCTACATGGAGGAAAAAAAAAAAAAACAAAAAGAAAAAAAAAGGGGGAGAGGGAAAGTATATTAAAGTATATTAATCAGACACGGGAAAAAGATGCTAGACCCAAAACCCATGGCATGGAGTAAAATGTTATTTTTTGCTGCTGGCAATTTTCTTTGCGTTGGCAGAACATGTCATTTTGACAGTGAAAAGGAGCACATGTACTGAGCTCTGAGCTCACCATGGTATCCTTGCTGATGCCAACTAGTAGCAATTCAAAGCTCAACTTGTTATTGAAAATGAATCCATTACAGTCGTCAGGTAGCAGTCAATTTAAACCCTAGTGAAAAGTGGTCAGAAATTGAGTGACTTTAGAAACTAATACATTTTCGCTTGTTTCAGAGGCTCAAATGGGCACATGGAAGAGATACTCTCTTCCAGTAGCCCATTTTGCAATTGATTAGCAGTTAAATCCTTTGTGCTTGAATCAGGGTGGGGAAAATGTTTTGAGACTGCAGTTTGATCTGAGTGTTGCTTTTACTTGTGGTTTGGCAGAAGACTCTGAAATGCTGTTAAATCAAAAAGGCAAAGAAAACCTGCAATTGCCATGTCTCTGCTTATAAAAAACCATTTTAAAATAACCACATGCATCATTCACTACACAGATGCCACATTCTTCCCTACCCTTATTTAATAGCTAGCTGTCAATCTACGTTGAAGAGCAGTTACCTGACATTACCATAATAATGCTTCAAAGCTTCATATTAAAGATGGGTATCTTCCTAGGCAAGCCCATAGGGGTAAAGAAAAAAAAAAATGAAAGAAAGCCTTTTCTCTCTAGAGTCACAAAAATGCAGTTCTCTAAGAGATGATAGAGTGCAACCAGGCAGGAATGACAATCACAGATACTCCTGACTTCTCTTTAATTAAGCAGAGAGAGATCAACAAACCTGTATCTGCATAAAACAGGTTCTCATCTCTATTTCTATTAACTGTGGTAGAGAGGAAACTAAATGTGAACTCAGACCTCTGGCCATTAGCATAACATAAACACTTCTTCTATCTTCCAGGATAAGCATTACGCTTCTCAGGACAACTCATGTACTACCACTTTGATGTTTAGTCGTTCTCAAAACGCGCTCCCTTCACATGCTCCTGCTGTGAGCAAACACTGTAATGAAAACTTGCCGGTATCACAGGTTTGGGAGATGGTGCCATGTGTACAAGCCAAAAAACCTCAAAATCTTTTAAGCTGAGTTAATTTGATATTGAGTAGGGGGAGCTGGAGCTGACATTTAAAAGCACTGTTTTCTGAGCAGGATGAGAGGGAGGTGGCGGGAGCCAAAGACTGGCTGAACATCTGAGACACACAGCTGACTTCGTAAAGTGTGAGGAATGGTGAGAAATCAAAGCATGGAAATCCTGTGAAAAAGGGCCCAGGTGCTTAGGTGAAGGAAAAGTACAATTAAGCAAGGGCTTACCAATATATATAGAACCTTTCATTCCCTGTGCAACAGAGCAGGGAGGCTCAGGACCTGACAGCAATTAGAAAGCAGAAGGCAACAGCTGCTTCACAGGAGAATTTCCAACACCAAACACACAGCAAGCACCGAGCATATCCTCTCTTCTTCCAGCATGTATTGGGACTCCAGTGGATGAGTCCCAGAGCACAAACTTTCCTCAGAAGCTACTGTCAAGAAATCCATTGACACCAGCCTCCATGGTCTGCAGATCCCTCATGCAGCCTCCTGTTGATGAGGCCTTCCACATCTCAGCTTTCCACTTACCAGAACCTAAACGTTGCAGGAATGCAGCTGTGCCAGTCTTCCATGTCGTGAGAGAAGATTGCACAGACCTCTGACACATGAGATTACACAAAGGGAAGCCATTAGGAAATGGTACAAAACCTCAAGTGTCCATAAGCTAAAAAGGAAGAATAAAGACAAATTTCCTTCATGAACTCCCCCCCTTCCTCCCAAGAGAGAGAAGCTCTGCCACTTGCATTGTTCATCATGAGATGAATATGCTCCTGTGAACCACCTTCCAGTAGCTCTCCATGCTAGGATTTGTCACCCTAGTGAATATCCTTCAACTTTTCCTTCTCTGAACAGACATAGTATCAACCAAGGATGGACAGAAGTGATATTTCTCAGTACCTTCCCCCCATAGCTTACACAGCTGATAAAACCACCTACATGAGAGCAATGTCACCTACTCAGTAGTCCAAGACACAGTATCCATTCAAGGCAGGGAAGCTCCTTATGCAAGCACAGAACTGTTGCGGGCAAGGCAGAGTATTTATAAATTTGTATGCAATGATGTTTACTCTGATACCATTGGATTGCTTCATACCAGCGTTTTGACTGAAACAAGATGAGATAATGGGAACCCTGACTGTTGGAAGCCAGCTTGGTTTCAGTTTGAATGTATGTATTTATGTAAGTCTTCACAAGGTTTCCTATTGACTCTGCGCATAAAAGAAGATAAGTCAATGAAGAAAGAGAGCCTCAAGAGCTCAGAATGGTATTTGTGAGCTCATGCCATGACAAGAGAAAAAACAAACACCACAACAGTTTTGGATACCTTGGGCTTCTTTCACAGCAGTTCACTTTACAACCCTGTTTCCCTCTTACTCTGAAAGAGGGTTTCCCTGAAGTAGAAGAATGGGGAAGGGGGGAAAAACCAGTTTAATAATACCAAGAAACTCTCTTTTAATTCTTCACACTGAGTTTTCAATTAGCATACGGAAAGGCTTCTACATTTGGAAAACCTAAAAGTACACTGCTTTTGCTGTGAATCGACACAAGACCCATCACACAAAAGCAATGTGTGTTCACATGCATGCATGAACATGTACACAAACACACATACTCCTTCACGTATGCACACGCCCAGAGGCAGCGACTACCACTCTTTCTAGGGGAGTTTCATTTGTGCTCTTGAGAACAGCACTTTTCAGTAAGAACATCCACTTTTGAATCAATTTTCAAGTACTGGATCTGGAATAATAACAGGCCTCAGCAGCAAATCTGAATTCTGGTTCAATCCTCTCCTGGGCCTGAGCACAAAAGGTACTGTGTCTGGGCTTTTCTTGGATCTGTCATAGATCAAACTGTGTCAACATTAACTCATGAAGCTTGTGAGCCAAAACAGTAACACAGCTATGAAGAACTAAGTTCTTCAGTCACAAAAAATATAAGTGAGTATTTGATGTATTGCAACAGTGCTTTTCATTAAATGCTTGCACAAAGTACAGCAACCAGGACAAAATAATTTGTGGTTTATGCAGGCATATAGCTACATTAGACCACACAGGCCATTTAAATAGTGCATTATGCTGGCAATCATTGTTACTAACCCTACGTTAAGAACTGTGGGCAGACACTTCATTAACGCACTCACAGATTGCCAGGATATTGTGCTGTCTCCACGCTGCACAAGTATGGAATACAGTAGCAAGGTTGAGTGAGATGATGAAGTCATCTGGCAAATCTCCACAGGGTGATGCACCTAGGAGCAAATGACATAGCATCTTCACACCACCCACTGGATACACCACTGGACTGGAATTCGGGTGCAGACAGACATTTCAGTGATCCTCATTGCCCAAGCAGGGACAAGCCACAAATCAAACCTAACGTGCTGTATCTGTGGAGGAGGGAACACTATTGCTATCTTTCTTAACTTCAAGTTCTAGCAGAAAAAAAGTACCGGTAAACCTACTGAAAGATAGGGTTACCCAAAATTTCCCATTCTAAGCACTTCCTTTTTGGTTGACTTTATATTAGCTAAATGTAATGTATCAGATGTGGCATTTCCATGGCAGGATCTGCTTCCAACCATTTTTTTTTTCTTTTGAAATTAAGATGGCAAAAACAAATCATCTCCTAATCTTGGGCAATGGAGAGACACACTTTATGAAAAAAAAATCTGCATAAGCTAATGAAACATGGGCTGCTTTGGCTCTTAGTTCCCAATCTACAGATACAGAAATGATAAATTCACTAATAATTGAAGAACTCACATTATACCAAGAAAACATGAAGGCAGATACACAAACTCTTGCTTTTAGGGTCATGTAATCTAAACATTGTTCAACAGCTATTACTGGTAAAGGCTTACAACAAAACACATGTGCCACAGAAACAATCCTAAATGTTATTAAAGAACACAGAGCTGGGGACTTGAGCTTTAACAAAAAAGAACCAGTTTCAAGTAGGAAGAAAGAAAAGGTTAATAAGGCTGTAACCTGCACTGCCCACTCAGAAAGTGCTTTTGTTAAGAGGCAAGTATGAAGAAAAGTAAGCAGGAGTTTCTCAGAAATAGGTGTTTCCTGTCTCCTTTCTAATGCATTTATCAGATTGTGAAGGACAAAACTCCACATCTTTTTAGCAAGAAGGTTAATTTATATAGCTATATTCTGTGGACAAAATAAAGCCTTATGATGCATTGAGGACGAAAGAAGCTATTCAATAACAAGCGAGAGGAGAAAAGGAACATGCAAACAATGTATTGATTTTACCAGCTACCTTTTTTTCCATCTACATTTTTTTTTCCCTTAAGAGAACACTGGTTTCATGCTTTGTCTCGATTACTTTTAAGATCAATTCTTTCCTGGCTGTTTTCCCTCTGTCTCCTTCCCCAGATCTATCCCCCTGCCACAATGAGAGACAAAGTCCTGCCACGTTTGAGTGGAATGTTGACGCCCACATGGGTGGGTGCAGAATTAGCCAAAACAAGTCCCTGCATTCCTTTGGATGTCAGCACCTTCTGCTGGCTCTTTCCTAATATCTTATTAATAGGAAAAATCTCTTTTCCAAATCAACCTTCCCCATTCTTTTATGGTATAAAAAAACAGGAATAAAAAACTTCCTTAAAAACAGAAACAGAAAACCTTCCTTAAGCAGGTGTCCAGGCTTATTTATAGCAAAGAATTACGCTAGTTAGACAATTACAGTTTTTCAGTTGCCCAATTTAAATTCCTATAGGTACCTAATAAACCATCAAATGAAGAAGAATTACCAGTAAATAGCAATTACCTTGAAAGAACAGTACTTTAAATATTAAAGTGACACTTCATTAGTTATGCTAGCAAACAGGTCAGTTTGAATCAAATGGCTATTTTAAATTAGTGGTCCTATTGCAGACATGGGGTGTAATTTTTATTACCAAATACCCAGCCAAGCTAGTGACCTTAAAAACATTACTCAAGAAATGGTTGAGAGTTAATTAGAATACTGTGCCAGGGGAAAAAAAAAGAATAGGCTTGAACATCTCTGAATTCTTTCCAGTAAGGTGTTTTTAATAATGGCAGTAGTTTACTCCATTTAAAGGTCCATATCCTCAAGTCAAAATGTAGGCTTTTATGAAAGCAACAAAACATAAGACTAGAAAAATATTTCCATCCCTTTTTTTCCAACAGCAGCGATTTTTTTTCCTCAAGAAACAAAATGAAGAGCCTTCAAAGCATTTATGACTGCAGAACTGCATCCCTACCACAACAGTGACTCTAAGACTCTGCTGATATTACTTTTTGCTTCACGTGCTGAAATGAGAGTACGAAGAAAACCGACAGATAAATGTATTTTGACATTGTTTTCTATTCTTAGCAGTCTGTGGTGTTAGAACTCATCGCAAAATCAGATGGCTGGCTAATGTACATTTTCTTTGTTGCCATCTCTGTTTTCTGCAATGTACACCAAAGCAAAGAGTTATTATAGTGATAATTCAAACAACTGCTACCTGTAACACCACTGCAAGAGTCTCATCACACGGAGAAATTCCTGTATTTTCATCACTCCTGAAAATTGTATCTCTAACCTTTCACAGCTGATATAAAATATAAGCTGTCACAATGCAAAAGGAATAGAAGTCCCAGCATGGCTTGTTTCTTTTAGGTTCCTGTAGAGATATCTTCATTCACATTCATCTTTTCTTCCCTTCTTTTCATTTGCTTTCACCCCAGCTTCTATCCAAGACTGTCATCAGGTACTCTCCTTTACACACTCCTATCCAGCGTATCCTGTGATGGCAGTGACTTAAGTAACAAGCAGCTGTGGATCCCAAATTCCGCCCAGCTTAAGTAGAGCATTTAAGGTTTTTTGTGCCATAGTTGGGCAGAATTTGCCAACTACTTGCCAGACACAATAGAAAGAACACGATACTATGAGTCATGATGGAGGATCCATGAGAACCACCATAACTACACTGAAGTTCAACATTGCAGTTAATGCCCTCTGAAGTGAATGTCTTCACAAAGAACTCAAAGGAAGATTCAAAATTAAGTTTGAGCTTGGTAGAAAAATTTAGGTGGTTGTTCTGTCCAAAGATGGAATCCATTAATTTCCAGCAGGTACACCTGCCAGATGTACAGGGAAGAGACACAGTCTTGTGAAAAATCTTTGAACTCCAAAATTTTTAAAGGTCTGATGATGGATTTAGGTATCAAAGGAGGGACCTGGAATGAATTTATTTACCTGAGAAGCAGAGCTGTGAGGTGTGGCCTTTGCTCCTGAGCTTTACATTAATCAATAAAGTACATGAACAATCCTAGAAACAGGGATGAAAATCCTAGATTCCATCTTTTGTGAGTTCCTTAACCAGGAGGATACACAAACTTCACTACATACCTTCAATGACTCCCTTGAATTATTGCCTGACTAGTGGAATAGTTTTTGCAAGAGCAGTAGAGAATGTTCCCACACTTCCCTTGAAGATGGGAGACAACAGTAAGAACACCTCAAGCAAAGCAGGAAACTGGACTTGGATCTGACAGATCTTAGATGATGTCTAGCCACTAAGGTGTTATATAAAACATGAGAAAAATTTGACCAAAAGAGCTGTGTAAGAGAGAGGAATGAGTCTTATTCTGCAGTTTCAAAACTGTGAATACCCATCAGCAGGAGAGACTTCAGGTCTCCAGACCTATTTCTTCAGGATATCAGGTGGGTGTATGGAGTTATGTTTGATCAGAGTATGGTATCTAATGCACTAGCCCAAGAGAGAGGTAACATTTCAGACATATCTTTTTCTCAGTATTTGTTTTAGCTGCTACCTGGCCCATCCAGAGCCTGTCTGTTTTGGATCTCATTCTGAAGAGCCTAACTGTTCTTAATTATTATATAGGGCTCTGAAGCACCATAAACCAAAGGTCTGGATTGCACTCAAGGTGACTCAAGCCTGATCCTGCACTCCACTGAGAGCTTTGCCACAGGTTTGAATGGGCCTGGAACCAAACTCACTCCAGTCTCAATGAAGCTCTTAGTATGCTCCACAGAGGTCAACACAACAACCAAGCGAGAACCTGGGTTTGACTGTGTATGATTACTTTTCCTTGTATTCATGCCCACTGAAAGCTGTCCAGTGGCAGCTGAGATGGGTGAAAAGAGACACCATAGCCAAAGCAGCAAATCCTGGAATGCTTTTGAGCATTCAGGTCTCAGCCTTATCCTGGCCCCATCTAGGAACTATAGGAACACCTAACAGCATCATGACTGCTTCAAAGAAGAAAAAAATTTATTTCACAAGCTGTATAGTCAGAAGAACAGGGTAACAGAGCATCTCATGCTGTGCACTCAGCTTCAACTTTTCCAGAGAGAACAACATGCTATCAGCCAACACTCCATTCCTAAAGGCTCTCACCATACTCTGCACAGACCCAGTGGCACAGGCCCATTAGCACGGTCCTCAGGAAAACCAGGCAGCAGAGTCAACAAGCAATACTGCTCAGTCCTCCCACTGCACAGATTACTTGGGGAAAAAATGAAAAGCCAATTATTTCAGATTAAATGTGGACATAACAGCCTAATTTAAGCATTCATGCTGGAAAATTAACTGCAAAGTACACCTGTACGAAACAAGGCCCTTATAATCAAAGAAATTAATTTGTTCATTTCAGCTGCGTAGTCATTGAAATGCCTATCTCATACAAATATTTGTCTGATATATTGATATACAAATATAATTTCAGTATACTAGCTGAAACACTAATTAGATTAATAGCTATATTTGCTTTGTAAAGGTCTTCCTTGCTGAAATCAATTAAGAGTGCACGATGAAATTTCATTAAGCTCTACAATATGTTTTTCCACCAAGTGCAAAAATTATTATCTTCCCACTATCTTATTACAACAGTGCATGATAGAACTCCTAAATAGATTCAGAAATCATTGTGCCAACAATGTCCTGTGCTTTGTTATCAGTAAGCATGGATTTTTTCCCCCCGCCTCCTGAAGGAACATATTTGCCGTGCATGTAAACAGCACTGAACTGATGAATGCAGAATTAAATTTACTGAGGGATACACCTGTAGTCACATCAGCCTCATGCTGCCCAGGACATTTCCCTCATGCAAGGAGGCACACCTTTCATTCTGCATGGCCTGGGTCATAGGCCCACCCTCCAGCAAGCTCATGTGGGTGATAACCACCATCCCCTTTCACCCCCATTTTACGCTATAAACTATGAGGCAGGGAAACAGGACCTGTACAAATGTATAGGTATTTACATGTTGCTCAAGAAGTGCTACAACAGGGCAAAGGAGCATCAGAAGTGATGGACAGAGGCCTGATCTAACCTGAGAGGCTCAGAAGTCAAAGAATATGTATCTCTCCTTCCCCAGAACAATCACTAAATTAATGGCTGGGCAGAATAAAATTATGAAAGGAGGCAAACAGGTACACGAAAAGCAAAGAGATGGAAAAGTCACTCCTACAGCTAAGGATGGTGCCAACAACAGCACCCAGACAGACAACTCTCTGTGTCTATTTTTCCCAGCACCCTCTCAGTTCTCACTTCTGCCAGCCTCAGTCTAAACAACCCAACAGGTTTGTCACAACCACATGATTTGGGAAACTACGTCAGTTCTTCACTCCCAAGCTTCCTCCCTGTCTCATCTCTCTCTTTATCCAGATTGCCAACACACGGATATAGAAGTGGTGAGTACAGAAGAAATACCTTTCATAGGCTAGACCAGCCCTGCTGAACAGCAACAGGTTTTATTCTAGGCTTGTACACCTGGAGGAATGAGGTCCTAATGCCACTTCCCCAATAATTTTTCCTGGTATTACATTGGCTGTCTCCAATGCCTGAGACCCAGAAGGATAACCATCAAGTAGGAAAAGAAGACACAAAAGGAGTGCCAGATGAGATGTGGCCCAGAGATATGGAAAGAAGGTAGACCTGTGCTACAAATATATGCTCCTCCTGGGAAGAAGGAACTGGAAAGTACCTGGTAAAAGTAGAATCCTCACAAATATAAAGGGGCCAAAGTGAGGTAAGACAGCTGAACAGTCCTGGAGTCAAGCGTGGTCTCACAACGCTGAAATCTGAGAAGCCTCTCTGCATGACAAGAATTAAACAGGTCCCTTACTCTGGAGAACTGACTCATGTTGTAAGTTTGCAGTTCTCAGCTTATAAGTGGAACAGAAACACTCTCTTCACTGAGAGACCCTAAAAAGGAGCAAAGAATTATGTATTTTGCTAAGGGCATAAAAAGGTATTTAACATGACCCTGAGATTAGCTCAGTTGGTTGGAGCATGGTGCTAATGATGCCAAGGATGTGGGTTCAATCCGTGTATGGGCCACTCACTTAAGAGTTGTACTTGATGACCCTTCTGGGTCCCTTCCAACTCAGACTATTCTGTGATTCTGTGATTTTATTTTCTAATATAAATAAGCACTGGCACTTTTATAAAGTCAGACAAATACAAGTTAGGTTTTTCAGCTATTATATTTAGGACCAGTGAGAAAAACTTCACCACTTGGGAGGAGTTTTATTCCACCAGCAGCACTACCACCCACCTAAGTCTGTCCATGCGTTTGTGTGGAAGAGTGTCATGTCTTCCTGCAGCAGTCATGTCGGAATTAAAATGCCTTGCATTGTAGACGCATTAGGAGTGCTTTATCATGCTCAACTCTTGCACGCAGTGGCTCATTATGATTGGGTAACTCAGCCATTAAGCTCTAGAATAAGCCCACGCTGAATCCTAAAAAGGGAGCCATATATAGGCTATGGAGGTGTTGAGTAAGAGAAGATTTACTGTGCTCTACATAATTAATTTTGCCTTCTATCTTTCCTGTATTTTTAGCAAAGCTGCTAGCTGAACACACTGAATAATTACATCCCTCTGGTGCAATTCCATCAAGCATCTTCCAACGTAATGGAGCCCTATTGTGTTCAGACTGTTCATGACCCTGACACAAAGAACAACTGAAAATCTTTCATCGTAAAATACAGAAAATTATTTTTATTTTTCCTTTTCCTCCACAGCTGAAAGTCCTGGTTACTTTGGAACATGGATAGGCATTGCATCAGACCGAGCATCCTCCATTATCCATGTTAGCTGTTGCTCATTGCCAGGCAGCTTTTGGAAGAAGCAGCTTTTGAACAAGAACAAGGGAAGGGTGGGAAGCACCCAAATAAAACAAACTATAGGGGAGGAAAACAAACAGCAGAAGAGTGAGAGAAAGGGAAATTGAGAGCATTTCGGCAAAGAGACTGGAGTTGGAATGCAGTAAAGAAAAATGCCTGACCAGAATGAGGTTAGCTGGTAGAAGGAATACGCTACACCAAACACAAGGGATGAAGAAAGATCACAGCCAGCTGATCAGAGCCCAGGATGAGGAGCCAGGCAGTGGTGGACAAAAGGTGGAGATGTAGAACACCAGTCCAGCACTACTGGGAGATGAGATGCATGTGATGGCAAAGGCCAGAATATGGAGTTACCCTGGATAAACTGCATGGGAGTATCATTCTAGTGTCACATTATAGCATTTTTGTTTCTCTATTCTACCTCAAAATACAAGCCAACTTTTTACTGCAATTCTTGATGTTAAAAACAAGTAAGTATTTTCAGCTGGTAAAGCCAAGACTTAGGGTCTTTAAAAAATAGCTGTGCAATGTTAATGTGTACATCTTCTACACCAACATTCTAATGCAACCTGTATTAAATGACTACTTACTGTTCTTTCCCTCTACTTATTTTTCTTGTGTGTTGTCTTTCATGACTGAGGTATGAATCGCTGCAGCATGTGTCTTTAATTCATAAATATTAGGTAGGCTGTTTCTTCCCCCACTGATTATGAGTGCAATTAAATGTATTTTTTCAAATGAAGCTGTTAATATTCATCACTGTCATCTTTCTGAGCTCTAGACTGGAGCTCAGACTCACACGTACACCTGCTAACTGTAGTTTAGTTGAGAACCTTTTTTAATGGAATTCTCCCTCTTTAAAAATTGACCAAGTATCACAAGAAGCAAATCCACTTAAATTTCATCATATTGAATGATATATTTAATGACCCAGCTGGACATTTGATCATTAAATGTCAAAACGCTTTAAGAAAGAGTACGTCCTCTTTCCAGGATAGCAGAGCTATTCCTATGCTTTTTGGAGTCTGCAATAGTTACTTACAGCTGTGTTTTTTTCTAAAACTAAAAGCAAAATCAAAGAGAGGCCTGTATAAATGGAGAATCTTTTGAGTTTCATAGTTTTAAGCCTAACTAACCAAAAAGCAAACAAATTCATAACTTCACTGAGAAGAAAGAGATGAGAATGCAAGGAAGTGAAGCATGAAGCCCAGTATAAACTGCGTGACTGCATGCATTTTATAAGCAAAAATAATACTCAATTAGAGAGAAAGTATAGTTTATATAAAGGACAGGAATTCTGTCTGACCAAACCAGCTACCTGCAACAGCAAGAGGGCTATGCAGACAAGTAGGATCCATGGACCTGATCAAATAAAACACTGAGATGTAGTAATCAGTACTATTTTCATTGCCAAAACCTAGTGGAGAAAAAAACAAACCCAAACAAAGAAACAAAAAATCCCAAACACAACATTCTCTTGGAGCCTGTGACGTTCCACTGATTTTAACAAGGGGGTAAAAAATAATGGTGACCACCAGAAATGCAATGGATACTGACCAAGGGAGTTACCTGGGAAGGTTTAAGCTGAATTTATCACCAAAATATATCTTCTACAGGGATTAAGCAAGTAAGTAAATCAGGTCTTGGATAAATAAACACCTCATCATTTATCATCTCTATTTGTCAGCAGATTGCATTGTGATTCTCTCACATGCTTTCACATAACTCAGATAACTGAAACATATTAAGAGGGTTGAATGTGTTCTAGACCTATGACCCATTTATTTCTTTTCTAGGCAGTAATTTCCCCCAACTATGCCTCAAATGGAACAGCTCTCTGGCAGCCTCTGAATAGATTTTTTTTCAGCATCTGACTACAAAAGGGCAAAGATGGAACTTGACTTCAAGAGGAACCAGGAAGATTAAATTCCCTTTACTAGATTATTTGGAATGGAGGCATGTGTTTAAAATACTCATGGAGAGAACACAGTGGAAAAGAAATCCCCTAGGGCTTGGTTTCCCAGAGCTCAGAATAGGTGCAATGAAAAAAAAAAATAGTGATAAATCAGTGACAGCTTTCAAACTATGGATGAAGTCTATTTAAAAAAAAACAGTAGTGCTTCACTTCTTGGAAAGATCACGAGCCTTCATTCTCATTTATGTTGCAGATCAGTCCTGATTTCAACGGCTGATAACTAGAAAAAGTGTTTTGTTCCTCTGTGACCTCAACAACAAACAGGCAAAACCTCTAGGGAGCTTCCAAGATGAGTTCCACACCAAGGAGAGAAAGGGATATGAGTACACACACACACACACGCACTTCTATTCAAGCAGCTCTAGCATTGCATGCATTAAGGACAAAAGCAAGGGGACACAGCAGTCCTTCAGCAACCTGGTTCAACCCAGGGCAAATAAGGGGCAGTAAAAGGAACCCTAGGAGACATACCTGGGGGAAAAACTGATTAGATCCATTCAGCCTAATGGACCATGTAAAAACTGATCACAGCAACAATATTCAGACAGGGATAATTGTCATCATAACTTATCAGCAGCCATTGCATTTCAGGAATTTTCTTCCCAATCCTTTTCAGACACCTCTAAACTGATTTTTCCTGGCACCTCCTCAAATGTTCTATTTAAAAGCATATCAGCTGTTAAAAAAACCTATAACATTATTTTATCTGGGCCAAGCAAAAGTACACCCAGACCAAAAACTTGTCTGGGGTGATGGTCAGCAGGTACAAGACGAAGACAAAGCCCCAGCGATACAGTTGAAGTTCTGTCAGGGCTGATCTAATCCAGCTAATGCGATCGAGCAGGCAGGGCTCTGTCTCATTGGGTGAAATGCCTGAAGCACAACAGGCAAGATGTGTTTCATTCTAAATTCCAGGAAAGCATTGTGCAAATGCTCTGCGTGGGAAGGCTATCTTTGCATGGCTCATGTGACCGAGTACAGTTAAAATGTCCCAAATCTCTTCCTGGTGTAACTGCATGGTTACACCAGAAGCAATCTGGCTTATAAACCTAACGATCTCTCACGAAGAAACACTCGATGGGGCAGTAGCAAGAAAGAGAATGGGAGAGAAGAGTTTGGTCCTGAAACTCAAGTGATGCTTTTTGTGACCGAATCTTTGCAAAATTAAAACAACATGAAGGAGCCAAATAACATAAAGGGCATAGCTGCCAATGTTTTGTAAGATGGCATTTCAAGGTAGCAGAGGCTTTATACCCTCAAACTTTTCATTAATCTGATGGATTATCTATCTTTAAATGATGTTCCAAAATACTGCTTCAATACCTGTGAGTAACCATGCCACTGATGAAAATACACCTTTTGGGGGATGAAAAAAAAAAATCCATATAACGCCTCTGTGTTCTGTGTTTCATATAATACTCCCCAAGCAAATATTCAGAGATGGGCAGTTAGGTCAGGTGTCCTGTCTTTTCCTCCTCAAACAAAGCCATACAGTCAGTTGCAAACTACTAATATCGTAATTTCTCACAAACCATCATATAAATCCTCTCAGTCGATTTTCTCCATTGAAAAAAGGTGTTGAAAGCACAGTTAAACACTGCTAATAGTTTCAAGACTTCCTTGGCTTTTGCTCAACTTGGAGCTTTTGCCACAGCATGGCCAGGATTTGTTTATTAGCCTCTTATTGGATCTGGATGAGACATTGGCACTGGATGAACAAAATGTGAATGACACAAAGAATTAAACAAAATAGAAGTATCTCTTCTAACAAGCTTTTCAAATATAATCCACTGAAAAAGAGCTGAGTGGAAAGTCAACGACATAGTTCATTCATACACTCCTCCAAAGACAAACATGGAGAATAGAACTGAGGGGGTTTTGGGGGGGTTTTGTTTGGCTGTTATGTTTTTTCCAATTTGGCACTTGACCGTGTATTCTTTCTCTGTCAGTCGGATGTGGGAATAACAATGAGAAATGAAGAAAACAAGCAGTCCTCTTACTTCTGCAAATCCTGCTGCAGAAAGAGACAAAAATGATGCTCCAGTGAACTTCAGGCTCTAAGGTTCTTAAGGCTGTTAGGTAACTCAGCAAAAAATCAAAGGAATCCAAGTTTACCCAGTTCTTCAACTGTGATAGCTGTCTGCCAATGCTGCATCACCTGACACAGGATTTTGTCCCAAACATATCAGTGAAAGGTGAAGCTTCATAGTACCCAAGAGAGCAGTTGCACCTAAAGGGCATGTAAAAGCTACAAGTCTGTAAATAAACCAAAGCACAAATTATGCTTCTCTCTCTTTGGTATGTTAACCCAAACACACACAGTAAACAAACATCAGCACATCTTGAAATCTCTAACCCCGTGCCAAATGCAGTCACAAAGGCCTGTAAGACATGGGCTAATGAACTGGCCAAGTGGAAGACGAAGTCTGACTATAACTTCACATCAGGCTAACATCTGCACATCTATTGGGCATGTTGATGGTAAACACAAGCTTCTTAGCATAGATACCGACAATATTCTTTATTCCCACTAAATTACCAAAGATCCCTGACGCAGTTGAATAGTAGACTCATCAGACAAGTATAATAGATATGCTGCAGGGGTAAGATGAAGGACTCTAATTATCCTAATTTGGTCAAGTTTATATGAATATCTCGCCTTTAGAGAGTAAAGAAGCCTAAGGAAGTTTGGTCCCAAATGCCACGTCCAAATTCTTTAGACTTATTAAAAATCTAGTTCACGAACCTTGGAGTAATTCTCCTCAACGTCTTTTGAGGCACCTGTCTGAGGGCTTAGTACATGGCCACTTTGTGGATGTTCAGCATACCTGAGCAAAAATGGCTGCCCAAATAAGGGAAATGTGGAAGACACAGTCAACAGTGATTCACTAGGTTGATATTCTCCCTATTGTTCCTTAAGCCCTCACAGAAGCGGGTGGAGAATTAGGGAACTAATAGGCATAAGGTCAATGAGCTGTTCTATGAGCAACACAACTGATGCAGCCATCTCCTGCAGATGTATGCCCCACACTCCTCACTTAAAACAGCTTTCCTTTGCAATCCCAGAACCCCTCTGTTTCCTTCCCAGTGCTCATCTATTAGCCTGCACAAGCAGCAGTGCATGTTCCATCCAATCTGGTGCTACACAAGCTGAATGGTCAGTGGGCTGTGGTTTCAGGCTGGGTAAGAGATTAATCATTAGTACTAGTCCTTCTCTTTTACAGGAGGGAATAGAGCACTCTAGTAGGAATAAGGCGTTAATAGGAGTCCCTCTTTTCCAACAATCTATTGAAATTTATTAGAGCTACAGACACCTACAATGTTTGTCTATGGCCCTAAGACTTTATCCCCTATCTAATTAGACCAAGGAATTTAAAAAATGTATAGGAGGACTAGAGATATGTTTTTTGTCATAAAGTCTTGATTCCTGGGAACCAGGCACTATGTAAGCTGAAGAAGAAATACTGTGGAATGGACAAATGAATCTTATCATGAAAAAAAAGTCTAAGCGCCAATCAGAGAAGCCCATTTTCCTGTTCTTAAAGTTAATTTGTTTAGTTGCCCTAGAGGTAGGATTAGTTACTTACCATCAATAAAAATTATCATAAATACTTTTCATTTTTAAGTCTCTGAGTTAATTCAGTGCCATCTGAGCCACCCCCACAGAGAACATGGATTCTGGCAACAAAAGTTTCTCGTTGCCAGCTCCCTGCCAAGTGTTAGAGAAAAAAGTGCTTTTTCTTCTGACTGAGCATCATGCACAGCACTTTCCAGATGGCAAGGGAAAAAATGGAGAAGACCTAGTCAGCAAGGATTTAACTGAGGAAGGTGTTTTGCACCCACAAATTTGACAGGATCCAACAGGAACTGCACCACCCATCAGAAATTCCACAGATCAAGTTTCTTTAAAAGAAAACTGTGAATTTCTTGCTAGAATGTCTCGTATAGAAAGTATAAAAATGGAAGGTGACAAAACCAGAATTCTAGCAGTCTATCAATCAGCAGTTGAAAGATTCTTTAAGGTTTCAACTTATTACCTTCTGGTGTTGAGGGTTTTTTTGCATTCTATACAGTATCCAGCACAATGAGATCCGGAATGCTATTCAGTGTTTCTAGGTACTACTGTATTACATACAGCATATGCATCATCAGAAAAGGGCACAGAAGGGCTGCAAGCTAAGATCATCAAAGTTTACAGCCATCACCATCAGAATAAGAGGTTCTTCAGTTTGTCAGGTGAAGGACATTTGTGTTACACTCTTTATTCCTTGTGGCAGCAAATGTTTCCTGGCCATGTTGTTACAATGGCAAATCTGGACTTAATCCTGTCCTTGGTGCCCATAAACTAAGGGAGACTCTCTGGAGGTTGAAACATGCCTAGACTGTTCTCAAGTACCTATTCCACCGCAGTTTGGATGCTTTATCTATCCGTGTTACCTGCTGCTTGTCCCAATTAACAGTAGTGCAGTGTTGACTAGATGATTTCCACAAGTCCAAAGAGGTTTCATTAAATATCAGCAATGAAATGCATTGAGAAATGTCAACACAAGGACAGTTTTGATTCTCAGCTGCAGAATATAGGTGAGAGGATTGAAAGGCCTTTATATTTTCATTGCAGCTATCAAATTTTGTGGCTTGATTTACAACGCAGGATTAAGTCACTTGAACAGCTGGTAAAGTTACTGCTACTCCAGCATCTGAGCACCGCTGGAGTGTAAGGCTGTGACTATCTTCTCTGTATCTCCTGAGATGCTCCACAGAAGTGCAATATATAGGTACATCCATCTATGCAGGAAAAACTTTTCATTAGTCAACATTATATTGCCTTTCACAGTGCCATGAGGTGACAAAACTGGGATAGAGAATGGTGCCTAATACTGTTACTAGTAAAAGCATCAAGATGCAAAACTCCGATTACCCTGCTGTATTACACAACTCAATGATAAGATTAATTCAGTGACATAGCTGGGAAACACAAGACAGTAAAATGCAATAGATTATTTATCCCAGAGTTTGTCAGGGTGCTCACTAAAATCATGTAGGTGAAGATAAATGTTACCGATGGATTTAAGAAAGGAAGGAATCATTCCATGCATGGGATCTACAGGGAGAATTTCGGCTTCTTATTCAAGGGTGTAAAGCAATCCACCCCAAAAAAGCTTGGAAAGGGCTATTCCTCATGTCCATGGTCATGAACAATTAAGTTGCACATTCTTCTCCTTAGACCTATCAACACTTGAGTCAGCATTCCCTGCACATTCAGTGACCAGGGAGGAGCGGAGAACACAGGTCGTAGCATTGGCAAAGTTAACTACAGCAGACGTAGAGGTGTGGAAGATTGAACCAGTGGGACTTCAGTTGTCTCTGAACCACAGCACCTTAAATTTATCTACAGGCAGGATACCAGGCTTGAAATCTTAATGATCTGCACTGACGTGGCAGAATTCACATTGCTAGGGAAAACAAACAGCAGGGCAGGGACCCTTGGGGCATAATGGGAATTCTCAATAACAGCAAAATCAGTCTCATCCAAAGGAAAGTTTCTGTGTTGTATGGAGCTCTCACTTTCCCCAGCAGTAGCTGGCCATTCAGCTGGGGACCTTAGGAGACAAGAACACTGCACATTGTGTAACTGTTGAAATTTCATTATACCATTAGAGCTGATGACAGAATTCACTATTTATTATAGGGCTAGGAAACCAATGCAAACTTTCTTTTATGAGCAAAGCTAAAATCAGACTGGAACTTTTCCCAGGGTACAGGATGAACTAGAGGAGCCTGAAGCTGAGTTGTCACCACCTTCAAATACAGATGACTTAATTAAAACAAAAAAGAACATATCTGATTTGACTCTTTTTCCCCCTTACCCCAAAGTCAGCACATTGGAAAGTGAACATAATTTATCTTACTGAAGAAGTACATGTCCAGGTGAATCCAAGGGAGGAGCTGGAGAGACTTGGTAATGAGCTAGAGAGGATTAGTAAAGAACACTTCTTTGCACAAGTTGGGAGCCTTGTTCCTCCTTCTGCTCTGACTGCTCTCTGCTGTGTTAGGATTAAAGAGAAGCCTTCAGTGGGGTGTAAACAGCATTAATTCCCTCACTGTGGTTCCTCTATGCTGCCACAGCAGTGCAAGTCTCTTTACTGTTGGTCAGTACCAGAAAACCAGCAGCAGAAGCACACCAATCCCAGCAAGGGCACGGTTACACCAGTATCAAGGCATCTCACATATGCAGAACTTAATTCTACTCCCTCAAACGAATAAGATATACCTGGAAAAGCACTTTCATCTCTGGACAGATCTGTCCACCATGTGTATACAATCCACACCACAGAGGGTGACCTCAAAGCCCTCTTCAAAACCAGCTTCATGACCATACAAGCAGCAAACCAGCACCCAGAGGTGCTGACACAGCTGAGACACGCAGACCCGAGCATGCCTGGACACATGGAGGAGGTTAGCGGATCGCCAAACGTGTCTGACAGGCTGTCCACAAACCAGTCCTGTGGACACAAGACAAGCAGGAGACACGTGCTGCTACGGTTAAGATAGTGTGCAGGCAAACAGAGACAAAATTGCAAAAATCAATCAGGATTAGGCAACACATGCATCATGGATCAGCCTCATGAATTTTAAGTGATTTGCAAACAACCCTGAACAACACCTCCTCACGTGAAATACCATTACCCAACACAGAGAATCTATTTATTTAGAGTCCCCAAAATCACCAAAGTCCCTCTTTGAGACGTCAGTCATGCCTAAGAGATTCCCACTGGCCCCAAGCAGAGCAAAAGAGTCACATACTATTATGAAAGATCCTTTTCATTTTCTCCTTAACTTTCTACACCTGGATCTAGCACAGGCCAGTTTTGTAATAAGTTAATGTGCCTGTACAAAGTGAACTGACTTTTCACGTTAAAAAAAAACCAAACCAAACATACTTCTATTTATACAGTGTAGAGTTGCCATATGAAGTGACAGTTAAGACAAAACCACTGAGCAAGTAAATGATTTTTTTTTCCTTTCTGTGAAGCATCTACAAGATGAAATCCCATCTGAATCTTGGTTTCACAGCCTTGCCTTATTTAAACAATTCATCTCCTTTTGTCTCTCATTTGTACTGCACTTTGTGCGTCATTCTGGGTTGTTTCACTGCATATTGCACAATTACAAGTATTCAGGTATACAGGAGGCAAGAATAGCTTAGCCTGTTTCGGTTGCCTTACAATCAATACCTTTGCCTCAGGCACCAAAGAACGTATGAGAAAATGAGTTTTCTGTTTTTATAAACTTTGTCTATCTTCAAGCACACTTTGATCCATTCTTCTACAGAAATGAATAGGGTGGGGCCATTACAGAACAAGTAGAGGCAACAACAACGTTCTGTTAGACTGAATCTTAACAGAGGTGACCACACCAAAGGCCACCCTTCTTAATGATCGTGCTTTTATTCTCCAATTCATTTGGAATCTTTATTCTCCCTTCCTGAATTGAACAAATGCAAGCATTGTGATATCTGTTCCTTTTCATTTCATGGCAGCATTGGGGTTTTTTAGCTTTGATCTGATCTAGTATGCAATGTTGTGAAGGTACTGTCTGCCAAAATAGGAAAAACTATGCAGTTTATGATTGCTGGAAGTGAAAGCTATTTGTGGGGGTGTTTTTTGATAACATGGTAATTCAGACCATATCCTTACCCTAAACAACTGAGAGAGAAACAGCATATTACAAAGCTGAAAAACTCTGTTAGAGAACAGTTTCACCACAAAAGACTGTGGTTTACATAAATGAGGATTTACAAGCCTCAGGAAGAATTGCAGACATTTTAAAAGTAACACAACATTTTTTGAGCAGTTTAGCTCCCTTTCAATCCACCCCAAAATGTAGTTACATCTCCACTGTGCCAATCCTTTTGAAAACCCAGCATTTTTATCAACTCTGCAGATTTGAAAAGGACTCCCTTTAAAAAAAAAAAAAAAAAAAATCAAAGCTTATTTTTATCACCTTTTGGCTGAGATAAGAAAAGTTTGCCAGAATATGTACAAAGGAGAACATCAAGGAAAACCATAAAGAGATGGGACAGAATTCTTTTACACCACAAGATATTTCAAATACAGATCTCAGTCTTCAGCCTAGGTCTAAACATCAACACAGAGGGCTCCCATCTCATCATTCTCCTCCAGCAAAAGGAAGTTTAAATTCTAAAAAGTGGCAATATCATTATTCCAGTTACTGTTGGCTCAGAGAAAGGCATCTTTTAGCTCAATCTGTGCAAGCAAAGCTGAGAGCGCTGTTGCCCTTATTCCCTCACTGAGACCTTTCCTACAGTTCATTTTGAGCTTGATCTTTCTCCTACTGATGTCGTGAAAAATCTCACTCTGATATCAGGAGGGGTTGGCATATAGAAAAATCTAATGAATTGTGAACTATTGCTCTATCTTTTGTGCTTTGCTAGCTGTTTAGTGGGCATTTTTTGCGCTCTTTCCAGTTTCCAATTTCAATAGGGTATTCTGCAGTTTTTAATGGAAAACACAATTCTTGGTTTTGGTAGTATTTTGTGAAATGCCCAAAGGCTTTCCCATACAAGAATCCTATAAAAATGCATTTGCATTTTAGTATTTTTAATAATGGTGCACTTGATCAAGAGTAGTCTACATATGGCCCCGGCTAACTTGAGCTACCCAATTTGGATGATTTTTGCCTGTTCGTTTACGATGTCAGGGGGTAGTAGTCTCTCCACTGCTAAATTTGTACCTGAATATCCCTGACTATATAGTCTGGACAAGAAGCATCACTGTAATCGTCTGTATATTATCAGTGTAGAGATCACTAAAATACTTAATTCTAATCCAGTGTCTTAATTCAAGTGAACACAAAGCTACCATTCCAAGGATGTAAGGCATAACCATAAACTTGTTACCGCCCAACACGCATTCACGCTTAACTACTTCTAAGCTCACAAACAAAATTATATTAAAGAAGATCCAACCACTGCAAGCAATTCTTGGCTTAAAAGGAGCTAACAGAACTAGTAGGATATTTGTTGAAGTTACCCTATATTTGAAATGTATTTGTTAATTACAGTTATCAAAGAGTCATGCAAACACACGCACATGCCTGGAAGCTGTTCACTAAATCGGAAATGTAAGAATCGCTAAAAAGAAGTGAGTTTGAGCCTTTACCACAAGAGCATGCAAGGTAGTGTATGTCTAATAATTTTGGTGGGAAAAAAAAAAATCCAAACCAAGTCCAGAATGCTGGCTTCAGCTGAACAATGATTTGTGAGATCACATTAATCTTTTTTTCCTTCCCTTCCTAAGAGTATTTGGACAACTGCCAAGCATTTTTAAAAAGGTTTCATGAATTTTAGCATGAATGACAGTTTCTCAGATCATTTCCGTCAGAACTGCCTCATTTGCTATTTGCTGTTATCCCTTAAAAATAAGAAGAAAAAACATTATGTGACCCAGCAGGGAATGCAAAGAGCAACAGTTTGAACAGAAGCTTCCTTAGTGGCCTATAGTCTGACAATTGGTATGGCGAGTTGATGAGCTGGGCAGGATCGTGGTGGTTTTAGGAGTGTTTCGCCAAGAGAAGATGACTTTGTAGTTAGTTACTACCTCATCTGTAACTGCAGTTATCTGTAATTTTGGTCAGCTAACACTTCCAACTAGGAAACATAGTCCCTCCCTCTGACTGAGCTACTGGAGCCATAACAGCACCTACACCACAGGAGAGGTATTTCTGCTAGGCTATGGGATAGCAGGGAATATGTATGAGGCAGGATCCATCTCAGATCGCTTTGGACAACTGCACTTCTAGAGTGTGATTCATCTGACCTATTTCAAAGTTTGCTTAACATGAAATGAATGTCGTTGTAGAAATGAGTCTTTCTGTACAATGACTAAAAGGGATCCTGGAGTGACATACTCCCGTGGTTTAGGAATGATACTCCCCAATTTAGTGCTCCCACTGAGACTCTCCATGCCAAGCACCACTCGCATGCTCCCCCTTCCCCCTCTGCCTGCTGCTAGGGTGGGATGGAGAGGAGAACTGGCGGCACAAAAGATCATGGGTTAAGATAAGAACTTAAGATAAGAACTTACTGGAGACAGTAATGACATAGGAAAATGAACAGTAACAGCAACAATATTAATGACAGAGAGTACAAGAATGAACAATTCACACAGAAACTCCCCCAAAATTAGACAATACCCAACCACTCCCTCTACCATGCTATGCCAACCCAGAAAGAATGCCTTTCCCTATCCCAGGAAAATGATATATAGTGGTACAGAATAACCTCTGGGTCCTAGCCACGGCCCTCCTGGCTACTGCAAAAATTAACCCTTTCCTGGCCACAACCAAGACACACACGCAGGTGAGGTTGTCTGTGTCAGAAGATCAGAAATTTAGTCAGTTGAATTCCACACAGATTAACATGCTACAATTTCCTTGTGTCAATTCAGAACCTGAGAAGTTGTAATTTCTTTACCAGCAACGTAACATTTTGAACTGTCATTTCCCGGATGTTTTTGTTCCTTGAGAACTGAATACTTATTTTGCCTCAGCTCTGACTAAATGTAAATTTTCACAAGGAGAAACCGTTCTTATTTTTGCTTAGCCCTACTTGTAAAGGATTGTTCTCCAGCTATGCTTTAAAGGCCATTCAAAAGCTCCATCTTATCAAATCAGTACAAATTGCTGCAAATGAAGAAACACTTCTTCAGGTAGCACTGACACTTGGAACATAATTTAAATTTCTCTACTTCCCAAAATCCCTCTGCAGTAGGAAGTAAAATACCTGATGACAGGTTATCACATAATGACATTGGGACAGGGCCAAAGGTGTGGATTTAGCCTTTGCTACTTGGTCCTCTCTACAACACTATTCAATATAAAATAGAGTGACCAGCCCATTCTCATCAGAGATGTCATTGCCTTCACTTCTGTTGCATTCAGACACTGGATTGAAAGAAGTGGCAATGCCTTAACATAGCCAGGTGATGAGGACAGAATGCTAAATTCATAGCATCAGCTTTGTACAACTTTCAGTGGACTTTGAGCTGAAAGTTACTGAACCGACTGAATTACAGACAAATATAATCATCCTGCTAAGACTGCCCAAAGACATGTCCATCTAGTAACACTTGTTCTGTTCACATTTACCACTGTCAATGCTGCCTGCTCTGAGGACTCCAGAGCGTGTGTAGAAATGCATCATGAGCAAATGTTAGCTTACACTGCTTTACGTGCCCCAAATATTATGGTACAAATTCAAACATGACATAATGGTCTTGTTTACACAGTAGTAAAGGTAACTAAAATTACCAGGTACACGACAAGACTATAGATCCAAAAAGGACCAAAATGCCAAAGTTCCACTCACATTCAAGTGGATCCATAATCCACAATTCAGCTGCTACCTGTATTGTACAGGTGCCTCCATACAGGAACTTTCAGTTTTCAGGACACCTAAAGCTCTGCTTTTCCACGTGCCACAAAGCACCCCAGCCTCAACAGCACTGAGTATCTCCCATCTAACCAAGTAAAATCCAAAAACTGGTCATTCTTTTGTTCCGCTTTCCTCACTGTTTTGATCCATCAAGAGTCTGCAGGGCATGCCTACACACTAGGCATCAAATAACATACAGTAGCAGTTACTGTTTTCTTTCTAGATACAGCCACCATATCATTCTTAGTTCAATTGTCAGATCACCCTGCTAGATGGAAGAAACTTGCCTGCCACCGCCATGCTCTAGAGTGCTCTAGAGAGTTCAAATGCACATTAAGCATCTGCTTTGAAAGCCCCCCCACCCTCTGAGGTATATGCTAATCTCCTTTGTTTCCTCACTGGAGTTGTTTCACTTGGAAGGGAAAGCCCTTACTTTTCTCTTAACAGGGAGAAGAAAACTTTAAAGTCGAGTTCCTACTTTATGCACAGCAAAGGCGTTTTGATTGAAATGGCCCTTGGAGAGAGAAGTCGCTGTGCTTCTTGGAAGCGCTGTCTTATTTTTGGTTTCTAGCCTAGTTCACTTTCAGTTCTCTTTCATCCCACAGCAGGGTCAGTATCTGCACTGCAGAGAGCAGATAGACACACTATTTAGGAAACTCTCTGGGAGGTGAGTTTGAGTTCCCTCAGGCAAAAGCAATAACTGAGAGAGATTTCCCACAACCTGCGGGAGTGCTTTAATCACTAGGCTCCTGTTCAAAAGGCCACCCCCACCTACTCTTCTGCCATGTTTCAGAAGAAGACAGAGACAAGCTCTGTTTTTGGAATAAAGGGCGTAACAGGTAGCTACGTGCTGATGAAGATCCCACAGTATCCTCAGCATTTCCTAACAGAGAGCTGAGCACTTGATCCTGATGTACCTCGCTCTTCCCACATACCTGTATGGGGCCAAGGCACTTAAGAGAGGTGTCTGCTTACCTTGGGCCAGCCACATGAAAGCTCGGCAATATAACACTCAGTGTTGCAGCATCAAAGTCCCACTTTGGATCGAGCCTGAGGCTGCTGCCAGAGGTAATTTATAATGTCAGGATTTAAAACCGTATGTGATGCTCATTACTGTAACAACTGACTCCAGCCTAACAAAAGCAGCAATGCCACAATAGTTATTGTTAAGCAATTTAATTGATCCAGACATTTATGCAGAGCTATTTACCTGTCAGGGCTCTAGGCAGAGGCTAGGCTACCCTTCTTTTCATTCCCACATTAGATGACTTATAATTTCTTAACTCAACCTGAAGGGATGTCCTCAGGTTTCAGGGCCTTCAGCAACTATTCTGGTTGCTCACCTCCAAAACTGACTCTGCATGTATATTGGTATATTGTGCTAGTCACCACAGATGACACCCTTTATTTTTGGCTGCAAACACTTTACCTTAATTGTGTATGCAAGTCATTGGTCTGTGAGGTTCACCTTATTTCACCTCAAAAGACTTAGTGAGGTAATACTGCACAGCGAACTGCAAAGATTTTTGTAAGGTACCCAGAAATAGTACAGTCTTCTGCCTTCTTGTTTCTTGTAGATGCCACAGATCTATGATCAAAACCAGTGAAATTCACAAGACTAATAGGGACCACTAACAGTAATCACAGCTGAAGTTGTTTAACTTGCATTTTCCTCAGAAGAAATAGATGACAAGCAGTAGACTGATCCATGGGCCAGGTAGGAAAACCTGTTGACCTTCTCAAATAAACCCAAATAAAATTTAGTTTTTACACAACAATTCAAACCCCTAAATTTGCTTCCTAATACAAACCTGCAAACTAACTACCTGTAACCTCCATTAGAGTCAACATGGAGTGAGGGCATGCAGCACCAAGAAGGGTTGCTGCATTTCCAGGAAGAAATCTGGCTAAGCTAAAGAGGTCTTAGCCTGTCTAACACTGATTTTGCAAACACTCATTCCTGCTGTACATAAAGGAGAACAGCCAATGAATGCACTACTCCTGTGAGCTAACTGGATGAATTAATGAATTTTCAAAAGTTAGATACAAATTATAAGCTGGTGACTTCAGAAGAGACTCAAGGGGTGCGACAAAAGTCTCGATTACTTGACCTATGAACTGAGCAAGTGCTAGGAGAGCTAACTGCCCAAGGAAGCAACAGGCATCGCTGCACATCCCGACAGTTCATAGAGCTCACACACTCATTTGATTCCATTTATTTTCCCCTTCTGTGTAGCATGGGATTCTACACATGTATGTTACATGTACATGGAAATAATAAAAGCAGACTATCTAATGTGGTAATATTAATCAAATAATCTCTCAGAAGCTAAGAAGCATGTATGAAATATTCTAACATTAGTTGAAGTTTCTGTTGTGCAAGTATCTACCACCTTACTAGGTATAAATAAATATCTTTAGACCCATTCTTCATATATGGGCTATTAATGTCTCGTGAGGCAACTCACACTTCTTTTCTTTCCTTTTAAAATGAAATAAGACTTCTAAGTACTTCTGTGGCTAAGGGAAAACTCATCTCTTTTGATGACCTAGTTAAATTGTATTAATATCTTGCTACATTTCTATGTTCTTTCTTGCTTTTAATAGCTGCTTACACAGACATACTAATCAAAAAATACATATAGCTGAAAATCTGAAGTAATTTCCTCCCCTTGTCTGTTGATGTAGTGGCAGAAGAACAGATGGTTGAAATTAAAGAGCTGCTTAGAGATGTAGCAGAGCACATTAGAGAAGGAAAGCAGACAGTGCTTCTTTTTGAAAAAAACTTTCCTCTGAGCAAACCAATGAACAAACCTAGGTTACCAAGGAATTTCTTCCTCCAAGAAATTAAATCCAAGTTAGTACCCACTAAAACTAAACCAGGCATTCGACTTATGTGGGTAGAGAATCGTGCTTTCCCTCCCCCTGTTAGGATCAGGTCGTCGCATTTTTTAGAAAAATAAGTCTAAAATAAACAAATAATTTCCTTCCAGTAGCTATATTGAATCAAGAACACCCATGCTGTAAATCACTTAATGTCAACCAGATTTATAGTTGGGGTGAATTGGATCCAGAATGTTTCATTCCCCATGTTCCAACAAAATAAGCCATATGCAAAGATGCGTTGGTGGAAAGTATGGTGAGCAAAAATCCCCTCCAACCCTGCTGACTGATACCACATTCATCCTATTGTTAGCAATGACATATCTGAAGAGAAAAACAAAGACACATTACATGCATTATTAGGGAAAGCATGAGATCCACCATCACTGTGGATGGACAAATTCATAATTCCCCTGCCTCTTCTCTCTTGCATCTTCACAAGAGGTGCCTCCTTCCATCGTTCTATTTATCTCTGCTCCCAGCTCTTGAACTTTCTTCTTACCTATGACTACTCCAGTTAATTCTAATTCGAAAGAATATCCTGGTTATACTATACCTGTCCTGGCAATGTGACAAATTTATCCAGTTTGATAGATTTCTTTAAATTGATACTAAAGACTGTACAAGTAGAATTCAGTGTACCAAATTAAAAGCACAAGTTAAAGAAATTATGCTTTCTCACTTCCCATTCTCTCACATTACAATTAATTAAATTAAATTTTAAAATTTTATAACAATCAGGCCTAATTTTAATTTTAAATCTCCTTCCCTCCTTTACGCTTTTCTGTTTCAGCCTCAAACAGGAGCACAAAGCACAAACCTATTTGCTTTAGCTCTCCTCCTACAGCCACTTCATCAGGTAATTTTTGCAGTGCTCCAGAAGTTAGTGTGTATGCCAAGTTGATGAAAGAATGTGCTAAAGGAACAAAAGAATACTTGCACAACAGAACCCAGGTCAGTGATAGCAAGCGCTCAGGAAGGAGGAAGGCAAGTCTTGCCATCTTCAGCATGAAATTTTTGAGACTGCTTATGAAACAATTAATACATGGTCTCAGTTTCACCCTTTGAGCCCCCAAGCCCACACACACCGGATTGAGAGTCTTGACCTTTGGCAGCTCTGGTAACTCCACAGGCAGATGGGTGGCACAAGCCACTTGCAGAAGCTCTAAGGTTTTCTTTGCTCGAGATAGTGTATGGAGCACAGAAGTAAATCAAACACAGACTTTTCCATAGGAGCATCTGAGTGCGTGAAAGTCATGAGACTGGCCACTGATTTCTGTGGAACAGAAGCAGGGTCAACTCAACTTAATATATTTATAAATACCTGCCAATCCTCCTTGGTGCAGAAAAAGATGCCGATCTCAGAAGTATATAGGAAACTAAATCACCTTGACATGGATAAGTGCTGAGTGCCTAATAATTGACATAGGCCTGATTCACTCAGGCTATTCAAAACAGAGGAACAGTAAAGCAATAGCTGGGGCTACAGAAAAAGGCTTGAGACTCCAAGCAAAACATGCAGCTCAGGGCTGACTGCTAAAGTAAATGCTCGTTAAAATTATTTATAATACTACAACTATTTCAGAGGAGACAGAATAGGTGATTGGTCAAAAAAATAAATTCATCATCACTTGAGAGAATGACCAGAGAGACTTTTCTGACTGCAGGATAATCACATTAAAAACATGCACAGGAGTTGAAACTGTACTCAGAAGGCAAAGGAGATACTGCAAAGGTCTTCACTTAGAATATGAATCGTTCACAGTTCCAGGTTTTGCAAGCTTCTGAGTAATGTTTGTGTCTGCAAAACTTGTTTGACTACAATAGACCTTATTTTTGTAACTTAATCCTGTATTTTTTGCAAAGGTGGTTCAATTAAAAGGGGAAGAATCAACATTTTTTCTACATGAATGAAAAACATCAAAGTAAATAAAATGATATGTTCTACCTCTGTTACCTCCAGAAGCTAATCTTCCACAAAGCGTGGTACCCTTTGAAGATCTGACACACTCCTTTTTCTCATAGCACCTTCGCCATTATCTATGTTTGTTCCTTTTTCATATATTTTCTTTTTATTTATTTTCCCTGCTTGCCACCTTTTTGCAAATGCTTCTTCATTCCTCCTGGAACACAGATCAGTGGTCCGCTGCCTCAAAACCAATACTATTCAATGTCTGTCATATCCTTGCTCCTGAAAAACCGTGTCACTATCACGTTTCATACCAGCAGACGGATTTAGCCTGCTGCAGCAAGATCAAATAATTCCAGAATGAAATGGAAAAGAAGCCATTTCTCTCATAGACCTGTTCTTTTTCATGAAGAAAGCTACTAGTTGATTGTGAAAGCTTCACCAGAGATTTCTCCTCACCCTCATGCAGAAGGACTCTGCCTGCCATTAGCCCAGGAGACCAGACTCCATCATTGTACTTGGTAAGTTTTCAAATTAGTAATTTGAGGCTTTCTCACGTTGCTGCATTTTTTTAAGAGGATCTCTCTAATGTTTGCAAGGGCTACCTCATTGTCTCTCTCCACAGCTGTCCTCTGCTCTTCAGTTGCTGATCTGTGTCCACTTGTGGTCCTTTATGTTCTGCTTCTATTGTAAAATCTTTGAGAGAAGGACTGACTTTCACTGGTTTTCTACTGTGCATAGCACAAGCCATTGGAGCAAACTGCAGTAATAAAGGCAAGGAGTAGAGAGAGGCCTTGGGGTGACATTCCTAAACTTTCTGTGAGGCTTTATTCTGATCTCACATACAAGGATGGGAATCCACCAGTGGGTGCATTACAACCAAATAGGCATCTAATACATGGCATAATATAACACAGAACATCTGCATGAAGCAGGTGGGATCAGCAGAGGCATTCCAAAAGTCCACTCCCCACCTCCCCATCACATGCAATTGAAACTGGAGTTTAGGCAGAGCTGGATCCCTTGCAGGCTGTATTAATATTATTCCATTAATCCTAACCATGAAAATAACTTTTTAGGGTTTTATTCAATTGTACAGCATCACGTTGAAAACTTCTCATGACCTCCCTACTATGAATGATAAAATGCGTTAAAGAAAAGATGAAGGTGCAAAAATGAATAGGATTGAGAGCATCAGGCTTAATGGTTCCTTCCGCAAATTCATGTCAGCCTTCCTTGCATGTCTGCATTCTGCAGTGACATGATAGCTGACTTTCCCAAGGACCTCTGCCTTATTTAGCACCCAGGACTGCCAGCACAACCTTTTTGAACAACACTAAACCAGCATTCATGAATGGATTCACAGGCTTCTCTGTCATATTTGTCATTAGAGCATCTAAGAGCTTTCCAAGGAGAAAAGTAAAAAAGCAGCAACCGAATGTTGATCGGTTTACAATCACAAAACACCTTTCCTTTGAGAAAGGAAGAGTTGTCCTATATCCATCATATAGACCAGAGCTGAAATACTGATGTGTCCGAAAATTGCCCCCTAATGCTGCATTCCCTGCTCATAAACGTTTTCTTCCATGTTTTTGCAAGGCTTCCTATGTTTAAAGCTTATCTGCTACTGACTTATGGACTACTCCAGGGCAGCATTCAATTCCATGGACCTCTACATACCTTGTCTCATGTGATGGACACTCACAGCATGCAGTCATGTGATTAGAAATGACTTCAGAACACACACATGTCATGGTACTGCTGTAGCACTGCACTGATAACCCTTACTCAAACATTCCCTGACTCCTCAACTCTTAACTTTGCAACCCTCCATCCTTTCAACGCTTTTTTTTTTTTTTTTTGGTGCATTCCTCTCTTTGTACAGGCTGTGCTTCTGGAGACATAATATGAACTTCAACACCTTTACCCCACAGATCTGTTCTGTTTCTGCAGCCTGCAGCTCAAACCTTTACAATTTTAGCAGGGAGTTACGGATAACAGGTAGCTGGTTGCTGTCCTCGGTATGAGCTGATCAAGGCATCTCTCTGCAGGCATGTTATACAGCTGCTGCAGGATAACAGAGGACTATGACAGGTTTGGCTCAGTGAAATTTTTAAGAACTTTTTTTCCATTTTTTTTGTCTTCAGGCTCTCTAACATTCAAGTCCAACTGCAGGTTGTCTCCATCCCTATTCTTTTATCTGGTCTTCTTACAAGGTCAATTCAACACACATGTCTCAGACCAGGCCAGCTTTCCAAGTTAAGATTCAAGTCTTTGCTCAAAAGCAGTGAATTTTCCTCCTTACTTCCTTCTCAGAAATGGTTGAATCATTTTCTACTAAATGTTACAAAAATTACAACAAAAATCTATCTTAGACAAAGAGCTAGCACAGAAAATCTGAGTCCCAGTGGTTTAAACTTTGGCAATCTTATCAGAAATTTCAACAAAAATCATTTAATGAATAAAGTCAGTCAGTCTTAATTATCTGTGTCACTATCAGGTCTGCCCATAATAACATGGTAGCTGAGTCTCCTGGCCTCTTCTAGATGACACTTAACTTACAATTCTGTGGGAATTTTTAATGTGTTACTATATGTTTATGTCTATCTTTCATCATCTCATTATGAGATTAAAATTATATCTCCATTTATACTTCCATCAGAAATAATGGCCTGAGAATACCCATTGTTGTTGCTGCGAATTGTAAATCATGCAATGAAAAAAAAAAACCCCAATTATCAAACAAACTGCTTCGAAAGAAGAATCCCATTTTGTCACGTAGGTGAGTACAGTCTTCAAATATTTCCACTGTTTAGGTATCTATGTGCAATGTAGCAGTTTCAGGGGGACAAGCGAGATTTGCTAGTCATCACACCATGAAACACTTAGGTAATAATGACTGTGAGGCAACAAAGCTCTTATCCCATCTACAGATTGAGCACGGAGGCACAGGAAAATTGAATTCCCTGACAAAGCTCACGGGTGAAGCCTTTGGCAGAGACTCTCAAGTCCTACATTAACTCCTTAGGTATCCACCAGACTTTTCCCCCTCTACGTGTAAGTCCCAGATTTTAGTGAAAAATTTCTTATTTTATAATTGATTTTCAAAAACTCTAGACAAAAGCTAAACTACGTGCTATATCTTCACAGAAAGTTTAGGGGAAAAAATGAGAGAAAAATACGTTTGAAATGCTCTGATGTTTTACCAAAACCTGTCTTTTGGGGAAAATATGGCTGTTTCTGCCGGCTTTTTAGCAAAATACGATGAATTGGCTCATCTCAGTCCCACAGCAAAGTTGTTTTAGAGAGGCTAAAACAGTAACAAGACAGTAAATCCTTACATTTAGCACCATAACCACTTAATTATAGAGGATAACATGACATTGCTGGTGTTTACTGCTGAGTTCAACTCCATTCTGCCATAGGAGTGGAACATACACACATCACCTTTCCTGGAATGCTTTTGCTTCCCTTTGGATAATTGTATTTCATCATGTTCAGAGCTCAAGCAATTTGAAAAGCTAGCAGTGTTGCTACAGAAACTGAGGTTAAAACTAAGCTCCCTTCTCCTTTTGCATGCAGAGAATTGCAAGACAAACTGTTTCATTATTTAAAAAACCAAAACAAATCTCTTCGTTTTAAAAAGTTATTCTAGTCTCTGAAGAAACCCAGAGTGTATCAATATCTGGCATTTCCCAACTGTTTATTTAAAAGACAAGTTCTGCAGCAAGTTTTCTTTTGTCTCTGTCATTTCATCACATTTGGAGCTTCCTGCAAATGCATTTTGTATACATAACTCCTAGGAAATAGATCTTTAGCACACATTCAAGGTCTCTCCACCCACACCTCATAAAAAAAAAAAAAAGAAAAAAGTTTCAAAGGTATAAGCATGATACCTAACAACTGAAACATTGATGGAAACACACTGCAAGGACTTCTGCAGCCGCAGGACCAGTATCCTTGGGACCCATTCTGGTTCTGGCTGGGATGGAGTTCACTTCCCTCACAGCTACTCTTGTGGTGCCATGCTTTTGCAGCTGCACCAGTGCTGCGTTAGCTGTGCTTACAGCATCAAAGCTTGCTTTCTTCCCCACAAAGCAAGTGGGCTGCGAGTGGGCAGAAGGTTGGGAGGGGATGTAGACAGCACGCCAAAGGAACAAAGGGATATTCCCTACATGTAACACCATGGTCAGCGTGTAAAAGTTCAGGGAAAAGGACGAAGAAGCGGGTCATTGGCTATCCCAGCATTTACCTTCTCAAGCAACTGTTACTCGTGCTGAGGCCCTGCTTCCCAGGAAGAAAGTGGGTGGGTGCAATCTCCTTTGATTGCACACTCAGCTTTTGCTTTCCATATTAATCTATCATTATCTCAATTGACAAGTCTCTTCACTTTCTTTCTTTTTTCTTCGTATCACACAGAAGAGAGGAACGAGCAGGAGGCAGGGTGAAGAGGTTGGGCTGCTGGCCAGGGTTAACCCTCCACACGATCCCATGTAATGGGTGTGACCCATCTGGCATTTTCTGTTAGGCCAGGCAAAAGCATCTCTTCAGCGCAGTGAAGTAGAGGCCTAAAGGTGATATGTGGTTATTTCCACTATCTGCAGTGCATGACACAGAGTGATTTAGAAATTCAAAAACATTAACAGCTCCCTCTCACCCCTGTATGTTTTTCAAGATAAACAGAACAGTTCGCAATGGTTGTGCACCACTGCGCCCATTTTACCATCTCCCAAGAAAAACACTTGGTCAGAAATGCAGGAGAAGCCTTTTGCCCTACAAACCAGCCACATTGTCTTCACTTTTATTATCCATTAGAGCTGACGAGAGAATTGTTTTCCTTATGGAAAATAACATCTTTCAAAAAACCTCCCAACTTACGTCTGAATATTAAAGATTTTGACTTATTGACAGAGTTTTATGCTTATACTTCCTGGTACTCGTATGCATTCTCCTTTATCAATGAGACTGGCTGGCCAGGGTCCCTCTCTGGTAACACCTGATGGTCTTCCTTTCTGTTGGCACATAGTAGTTCATCACAGGGCAGAAATATTTGTCCAAAAACTTGAACTCCAATGTAGAATAGAGTGTACTGAAGTACCTGCCCCTACAGTTCCTGAAGACTATGACATAATATTTTCGATGTACCTGCCCCTACAGTTCCTGAAGACTGTGACATAATATTTTCGATGTTCACTCAATTTGATGTTATTATCTGAAAATGAAAACTCTAACAGATTTCTATTAAACCTTTTTTTCAGTGAATTTTTAATTCTTTCTGTTTTAATCAAAATCTAACTTTTATCATCTTTTTCTTTCTCTCCTTATTCCTGATCTTGCAAAAAAAAAAGAAGTGAAGGTAAGTTTCTAAAGCTGCTTAGTTTCTGGTTCTGCCTTTCCATTATTTTCTAACACTAAGCATTAAATTGATGGTTCTGTACACTTCATACAAAATCCTAGTAGCACTTGCAAGTAGCATTTTATGCACAACATATGGCCAGTATCTAGTCAATCTCTTCTCCACCAGTTTCAATCAAATCCTTATCTATTTTCTTACAAGAAAAAAGAAAATCCCTTAAATTACACCACATGGAGATGATCTAGACAGAACTGGCTGAGCTACAACATACTGAGACTAACCCAAACCACATCTGTGCTGTGCCAGGCACCACCCTGTGATACTCCTCCTTTACCAGCCCCTACAGACAGCTGGGTGTATCAGAGAGATAGGTCTTTGTGGACTGCCATCGTGTAACACGATGATGGAGCTGTCTATAAACATGGCACTGTGTTAGAAGCGCATCTTAAAATTTGCACAAATCATCGTAAGCTTTTGGAAGTCGTTATCTTCCCTGTTGTTTCACTTTCCCATAAAACAACAGCAAAAACAGCACTAAAACCAATCTAATAAACTTCTGCATTTTGGTGCTCCAAGGCAAAAGCATCTGCTCCCACATCCTTCTTCAAAGATGTTTACCCACCTTTTCTAAACTATTTCCTTCCACTTATAGAACCTCTGCTACTACTCCAGGTAATCACTACCCTTAATGCTACAAAGTATTCCTAAATATCTACTCTACCATTTAACAAAATGCAATTAGAGCCTCATATGAACAATAACAGCGTAGGATTATACTAGATAAAATGATATTCCAATTAGTCCCCTCTTTGCCAGAGCTTTTTATATATTTGAGAACCCTTATTAAACTCTCTCTCCCTTTGAAATCCTCCATTCTTTGGGCCAAAACCCCCAATTCATTCAATCTCTTCTTACCATTAGGTTTTGGAGATTTTTTATCATTCCCTTGCTCACTTTGGATTCTCTCCAATGAGCTCACATCCTATTAGGAAGGCACAGCCCAAAATCAGTTCCAGTGCTCCAGCTGATGCCTTATCAGCATTGAGTGAAGCACGATTACTTCATGTGTCTTGTCAGCTGTATCCCTATTTGTATGTCCCAGGTTGCCAATTATTTTTATTTTTCCTTTATAAACAGCATTCCCAGCTCATGTTCACACATGTAATCCATTACAAGCTGCAAGGTTTTATTCTGAAGAAGTATTTCCCAGACACTTACTTGCATCAGCTGATGACTTGGTGGTGTTCTTCACTAACAAACAGTGCTAAAGTGACACAACTAAAGGGCAAACTACCGCTTCTCAAAACCTTGATGCAGAGATCTAGCATGTTACTTCTGTGTGTCCTGGAGGTTTCTTTGTTTTCTTTCGTTATTGTGCTTTTAGTTTTATCGGGGTCTTTTTGTTTGTTTTGAACAAAGGTGGTGGGCAGGGAGAAGATATATACAGAAGAAGGATCATGTCATTCAGTAAGTGCTCTTGCTGACTACAAAATACTTGCATAGCTGCTGTGTGCTCGGTCACCAACTCTTTCATGAGGCTACGAAGACTCTGTCCCTCAGCTCATCTTTGGTGGCTGTTCCCTCTGCTCTGACAGAGCCATTTTTTGCTGACCATTTGCATACAAATTGCTCCTCCTTTGTACAATCCATGTACTTGCACTGGGCATGAATGTATGACACAACAGAGTTATCATACATGATTTTAAAGTGATAGTCCTGTGGAAGACCAGCTTCCTAGATCTCAAGACAAAGTCTTTTTTTTTCTAGACTGACCAGCATAGTTTAGAGTGACCAATGTGATCTTAGGCGATAGTCCTCTTCATTTATACCAACTGACCAGCATAGCTATTATATATTTGTACTAACAGGCTCATTGTTTATGAACTCCATGGGTTGATGACCCAGGGATTTAAGATAAAATTTAGGTTCCATGAACATTCCTGAATTTCAATGCACAGGGCCACTGAACAGGAGAGACAGAAGCCTAGGGAGAGAGGCCTTATGCTTGCAAGCAGAAAGAAGTATTCTACAAACCCAGCTGTCACTCATAATCAAAGCTACTGGACTGAATGAAGTTAACACAAGACCATTTCACTCCATTCTATAGGTTTCGGGCTGAGCCTATGCTCACTAAATGCACCTCCAGGGCTTCGGTTCTGCCTGTGGCTCTGATTCCTCTATAAGCCTTGCACCTCTGTTACTGGACACTTTAAACACCTGGGTCATAGGTGGAGTCTTCACACCATTTTTCAGTTAGAGAAGTTTAAGGTCTCTAGGATTTATGAGGCTGGTATTTGCATGGTGGATACCTCTGGATATTATTGAAGAGGCTTGAGAACAGCAAATAGCTTCAAGAAATTTTCAGTGGCCCTGTTCCATAGTTGAGTTACAGAAGACAAAAGTATGGTTTATAATGATGAAAATGAGGGAAAAAAAAAACCTTTTTCATAACAGGAAAATCTTCTTGGTCTTAGGTGGTCTTCCTGTGTCATATGAATACCAAGAAGTTTTCTCTTTTCAAGAGAACTGTGCCATGAAACCAAAAGAATCCTCCCTGTTTACCAAGCAGCAAAAAATAACCAATGACTTCAAATACTTCTTTAATCTCTACCATCCCTACAGAAGACTTTTCTTTTTACACATTTCAGCTGGTTTATTGCATAAATATTATGTTAGCAGTCATTCTTCAGCGTGTAGGTGGGATCGCCAGTAGGCAGAGACAGCGATAAATGAGTCTCCAGGTGTTGCCGCTCTTTTTAGAAAATCCTTTAACAAGCATTTGAGAAGATTGAGGTCATTTTGCAAACTTGCAAGAGTTACAGTAAGTTGTTTCACAGACACTTCTTTTTTTAAGAAGTGCTGTCAAAGTTGGTGAACCCAAAGTGGGTTGTATCTTTCTACCTAGCTCTGTTTACAAAACCCAGGTAATCATTTATATGCATTTAGTTTTGAGGACACATTAAAGAGGTCAGAGATGGGGATTATTAGAGCAATGTTTTCATTAATTTCTTTTCTGGCTGCAAGAAAGCAAATTTTGCAGTCCTGAACTCTCCAACAAACATTTTGTGCACTTGATGACAGCACGGAGATGATGGTCTGTTTCATTAAGGTAATTATCGTAAACACCAAGAAGCCAGGAGAGAAGCTGTACCACTCAAAAGATAAGAGTCTAAAGCCTTTCACCTTCAGACTGCAGATCCTACCAACAACCAGGCTGAACTGGTTCATTCAAGTATGAAACCTACACTGAGGTGTCCTCCCAGCCTCAGCACCCATCAAACCCAGTAGCTACTCACTGGCTCATCGACTGACAGGGCTCCACGGGGAAGTGGAGGACCACACAGCAGAGCACTGGGATCCATCAGTCCCAGCACAGGCACTGGGAACTGTGCTGGATTGAAACTCTTCTTGATGCCATGGTTCTTCAGACAAGATTGCTGGCAGCTTTCCTGAGAATCAGATAGATGCAAACTATTCTCTGGAGCACACCAAAGGAAAATGAGGAAAAACAATATCTCAAAGCTTGTTCAAAGCACCATGCCACTGTCCTTATCAACACCATCCTCTGGCAAGGGGAAAGGCACTCAGAGTGGGTAACTCCAGGAAAACACCATCCAAAATACCATTCTGAATGCCCCTGTGCCAGCACTTGATATCAGGTAGCAAAGAGAAGTGTTTTGCAGTGAGGATTAGTACTGAATGCCTCAGCTCTAAGGATGCCATAAACACCACATGGAGGGAGAAGAGCCGTGGAAAACCATTTGGCATTTCATAACCAAGTCCCCCCACCTTCACACTTAAGTAATATTTTATCGTCTAGCATCATGTCTTGGCACAGAATTCCACAGGCTGAGACTCTTTTGTAATTCTGTACCCTACAATGTTGTTCGCCCCCCCCCCCCGAGACCTCTGTCCAAAGGTGGAACACAAACAAGCTCCATTCTGAGTCATAAAAACATAACACATGCGTAAGTGCATGCAATAATCTTTGTATAATTTGCCCCTTAGTCATTGTCTAGTCCTATTATGTAAATCTGAAACATGCATTTTTGAAAATAAAGGGTTTCAGTAAAATAATTACAGTTGTAATCCTGGAACCACACCCAATAAACAGTTTAGCAATCAACTGGCTCCATATATTTGAAAGCTATAAACAGATTAGTATGAAATTAAACGAGTAAGGGCCAAAATCTCAGCTACTGGTGTAAATTAGTACTGTTCGACTAAATCAAATTAGCAGTTTGATTGACTTCAATTAAGCTACACTAATTTACAGAAAGCCATCATCTCTTCTTTCTTTATGCATATTCATCTCAGAGTATGTGTATGTGTGTAAGATTTCTTTGTGTTCTATGGAGACAGTGATCTTTAGCACAATAATCTCATTTCTCTCTCTGCATATGTAGATTCATGAAACTTAAGTATGGCTTCAGGCACTGTGCGGAGAGGAATTGAAGGACTACCAGAAAAGAAACAACTGACGACTCCAATCTAATAATTTCAACAAACTCCTATTCATTTTCTTAATAAGAAATTTGCTTGACTACAGAAGACAGCCTGAGACTGCCCTTAGCAAGCTTCATTCCAAAGAAACCTATAAATTATTATCCATGAACAGTTTTTGCACAATTTGGAATAATAGCCAATTTTTTCAAAACCCAATATTGTTAACTCCACAGTATTCCAGGGCAAGAACTGCACCTGACTTTTCATGCATCTCCCTGCAATTCATGATGTGACTTTGATCTCATAGTAAAAATAAACCTAATTTCAATGGTTTTTTATGCCACAAAATTGGCCATAGAAGGACCAGATGATTGGGACCTCCTTCTCATTTGGAAAGGGAGCCATTTATATTGCACTTTCATTCTAAGCCTTGTGAAACACATGAATCCTTACCACTATGCTCAGGTTGCATGTTGGAAGAGTGGGGCACAGAGTCAAGCTATGTGCTCAGCTCACGGAGTGAGAGAACCAAGAAGTCTGGTTTAAGAAACAGATTCTCGTGCCTTAACCATGTTCCAAAACCATGCTTTTCCCTCAGATCATCCGTACACCATCACACTGCCAAACTAAAAATTGTCTCACCACTACAATTCTGATGTTCTGTCTGAACAAATCTTTTTTATCACAGAGGCAGGAACACAAGGCAAGAGGGGAACTGTGGAAGAAGGTTCTGGTGTCTGAAACACACATTTTGTCTCGGTGACAGGAGTGAGACTGTCCTTCTAAATACCGTTTAAGCAAAAAGCAATGATATTCCTAATGGAGAAAACACAGAAGGAGGAACAAAGCCCATACAGCTAAAAAATAGGCAGAATGGAGGACTGAGGAAATGAAACCTTGATTTAATTTATACCCAAGCCAAACAGACAAAAATACTTAAACAGATAAAAGCTATAAGGGAAGAATGTAAACGTATCTGGAGAAACATGGAAATTAAGTGGACCCAAAAGAATTACAGGGTATCTCCCTTCAAGGGCTGAGAACAAGGAGAACAGGGATAGAAGTGGCAAAACAGTCCATAAAACTGCCAGCATAGTGGCAGACCATAGCTGTCACTTTTTTATCAGACACAAAGTAAAACATCTTCCATCCTGAATTTCCACTGCATGGTCCCTTGTGGAACACCAACCAAGAAACAGGAACACCATAGCCAGAGGTAAAGGGAAACACGGAAAGCACCTACTCTGGAGAGCAAGCAGCCATCCTGGTGAGGAGATCCAGGCCCTTCTCTGCTCCCATACTGGAGGCTGGTGCCAGTGGCCATACAGATCCTGGATCCAATTCAGATTTCTTTTTTGGGAGGTGTAGGTAACCAGAATTCATCTCTAAATTGGAAAGAGATGGATTCAACAGATGGACTGTCAGGTGGATAAGAAATTGTTTGCCCAGTCACATCCAGAGGGTTGTTGTCAATGGCTCAGAGTCCCAAAGGACATCAGTGACAAGTGGTGTCCCTTAAGGGTCCGTATTGGGACCACTACTGTTTAATATCTTCATTAGTGGCATAGTCAGTGGGATCAAGTGCACCCTCAGCAAGTTTGCAGATGACACCAAGCTTGGTGGTGCAACTGAGACACCTGAAAGATGGGATGCCAACCCAGAGGGACTTGGACAAGCTCAAGGAGTGAGCCCATGGGAACTCCATGTGGTTTAACAAGACCAGGTACAAGGTGCTGCACCCGGATTGGGGCAATCCCCCCCTACTGATGCAGGCTGGGGGATGAACAGATGGAGAGCAGCCCTGGGGAGAAGGAGTTGGGGGTGCTGGTGGATGACAGGCTGGACACGACCCAGCAATGTGCGCTCACAGCCCAGAATGCCAAACGTGTCCTGGGCTGCATCCAAAGCAGTGTGGCCAGCAGGGTGAGGAACGGGATTCTGCCTCTCTGCTCTGGGGAGCCCAGAACACCTGGAACACTGCATCCAGCTCTGGGGTCCCCAGCACTGGAAGGACGTGGACCTGTTGGAGTGAGTCCAGAGGAGAGCCACAAAGAAGACCACAGGGACAGAGCACCTCTCCTATGAGTAAAGCCTAAGAGAATAGGGATTGTTCAGCCTAGAGAAGGCTTTGAGGTGACCTAATTGCAGCCTTCCAGTACCTGAAGGGAGCTACAAAACAGATGGAGAGGAACTTTTTACAAAAGCATGTAGTGACAGGAAAAGGGGGAATGGCTTCAAACTGAAAGAGAGCAGGTTTAGAGATTAGCTACTGGGGGGAAACTCTTTACTGAGATGGTGACGCACTGCAACAGATTGTCCAGAGAAGCTGTGGATGCCCCATCCCAAGAAGTATTCAAGGCCAGGTTGGATGGAGCTTTGAGCTACTTGGTTTAGTGAAAGGTGTCCCTGCCCCTGGCAGCGGGGCTGAAACTAGATGATCTTTAAGGTCCCTTCCAACCCAAGCCATTCTACAATTCTATTATATTCTATTATTCTATTCTAAGATTCACAAGGTCAGAAAGAAACAACCCCTCACATGCTGAAGGTTACCTGAGAACAGAAGCTGAGCACAACAGCTACCATGTTGCTGCATTAGTATCGACCCCACACTGCTGAACGTAAAGCCTGACAACACACGCAGCCAACACGCCAGCAGCAGGTGGGGGTTTGGTTCAGCAGCCTTCATCTCTGGCTCATCTCACCTCTTTGATCTGCTGCAAACACACCGGTTTGACTGCAATGACCCAATAATATCTGACACCTCGAGGCACGTGGAGGAACACTACTCTCTTTCTCATCATTTTTTCTTTACAGAAATAAGTCTAAGGAGGGGTCTTCCTTACAGCATCTGTCATTTCCCGATTGCTGCTGAGTAGCAAGTTAACAAACATGCAAAGCTTTGTTTGGAAGCACAGCATAGGGCTTGCACCCAGAGAGAGGATTGTTCTGTACGTTCTTGTTGCTGTGATATTTCCCATATACTGAGACCTTCCTGGCTGGGAAGGCAGGCAAAAGAAGCATGTATTTAGCAGCATGTGGCAGGACAGTGAAGAAAATGCTGTCTGTGCTGCTTTCCCTCTCTAAGCTCATCTTTCGAAGCTTGGGCTATACTATTGACTACTAGGATCAAGTAAATGTTAACATCAAAAGAAATTCAATAACATATTTTGATAAAAGCACATTTTCCATATGGTTCTGCTCTTGTTTTATGCTGTCACAAATCCTAATAAGTTTAAGGGCAGGAACATTTGCAGAAACAAATAATTCTTATGTAAAGCATCGTAAATGCTCAAGGAATGAGAACTCTGAATTAATGCACATGACAATATGATCCTGAACTTGTGAAGGGTTATTTCCATCTCTCAAGAAACGCAACTGAACCGTAAGACTGCACATAACTGGTCAAACTTTGACTAGGTATGTCACATTTTGGTGACACTACAGAGCTGCTGGCCACTTCATTAAGGATTCCTATGATCTTTCAGCTTTACACTTGAGGTTAAGATTTTTTTTCCCTTCCTTTTCCTTATCTTCTTCTCCAAAGAACTTCAGGTTTTGAAAAGCAATATAAAAAACCATGTTCCTGAGTTTTAGAGTATTGAGGAAAAGGTCAACAGACATATCTAAGTTTTAACTCCCACATGGCACTGAAGTGTAGGGATAGGTTTTTAAAGTCATCTGGATATCTGAATAGGCTGAGCAATATATGTTGAGACTGGCAAAATACCTGGCTACTTCTTCCAAAAATCAACAGGTGATACTTGCTTAGGAACACATGAAAAATTTCATCATTTTATAATCAATATTTTCAAGCTCTTAAATTATTTTCCTACAAAAGAGAGGCCTCACGGAGTCTCACTTCTAGGACTCACTCACTGGGTGCTGAGCAAACCTCATCATTTTGGTGCTTGTTTGTCCCCTACAACAACAGTAAGGGTTCTGACTGCCAAAGCAGATGAGCTTTTCATCACAATCCATCTCAAAGTGTACCATACTAGCCGAGTAATATTTGGAAGCTGGCTTCTGCAGGGTAATTCAATTAGGCAGCAAGGGAACACTTTGAAGCTGATAGAATGATTTCCATTGGCTCCAGTGGACACCAAATGAGGTCTAACAAGTAGATAGACTTGTCGGACCTTGAAATGATATGTGCCTTTGAAATACCTATATATAAATACGCACAGTGACATGACTAGCCCATCTGTGTCTGAATTTCCTCATCTCAGAAATATGGATAACAACAGCTATTTACGCATCTTTATAGAAGGCCGAGAGTATTTAAAGCAATTGGTGTGATGACTAATTAGCTAATATTTGAAATTTTAAAGCACTACATAACTGCTAAGTACTACTACTAAATTAAGCCAACTGTCAGTAAAGGCAGACAGCCTGATCTTCACTGCTTGTTGACACAAGACCAATTATAAATAATGAGTTCCATAAAGTCTAAAATATGTCATACATGGAGAAATTAATGAAAATTAAGATGAATAAAATGGTACATCATCATCACTCAATATTAAAATTTATTGGATTTCAGACTTTTAATCGGCAATGTCTACAGTAATTTCCCTTTCTATATGCACTACACAGCTAAATAAAGCACACACGCCTTTTTGATTGAAAATAAGGTCTGTGTTTGCCTTGTGTCATTATACTATCCCCTGATACTGTTAACTTCTGAATCAAGAGCCCTGTTCATCAGTTCATGGAGGTCTAGTGACATTTGCTGCTCTTCCTACTCCAGCTATAAGATTATAACAGAATCTCATTTTTAGTAACCTCCTAATTGCAAATCTAATCCATTAATGACCACTCTGTTTCCGTTTTGCTCTTCCCAGATTGCAACAGAAGCCCACAGTTATTCTGCAGTCAATTAGCATATGCAAATATTTCTCTGCCACTTTCCCACCTTGTGCTGCATTGTCTTCTAGAGAACGACCATTTCCACTAAAGGCAGAAGCCCTTAGCTATTAAACATTTAATCTGTTTTCATTGTTCCTGCCCTCATACACCCTGTATGGGAAGAACTGGACATTATCTCCATCTTCACAATGCCTCCTCGTCCTGTGTCAGCAGAGGATTTCGTCAGTCAGTTCCAACCTTCTACACCCACGGCATTAAGGAAAATGTTAAGAAAGATCAGTCCCAAGCTGGTCTGTTAGGATTTCCACTAACAAGCTTCCACTAAACTGGCAGAACCTGTGCCATCTCCCCGGTCCCTGCCCACCTTCCTATCAGCTTCCTCAGTTTAAGAAGGAAGGTGTAGTCTACCTTTGCTATCCTAGCATTTCACTCTTGCCAGAGCAGTTTAGCAGATGAAATATGAATATTTAGTCTGCTTTACAGAGGCATTCTTTGTCATGATCAGGGAAATAATCCAGTTTTTCAGATTCCAGAATCATACAAAACAAGTACAGTACTCTATGCTCAGCTTCAGAAACGTAGAGGCAAGTATAGGTTCTTCATAAACATGCAGCCAAAACATTACCTACCATGTTTCAAAAAAATGTGGGGAATTATTCCTTTTCAACTGACTAAACAATTACTGGTATTTATTATCTCTATTTTGACAGAACTGGTTTAACACATTCTTAAAAAAATACACAACTTATTCTTTTTGATCATCACAAGTGTCATCAGTCTACCACAAACACTGTATTAAATAACTCTGCACCACAAAGAAACATGATCCTCTAAACGTTGAATCAACGTATTTGCTAAGGAGGTGTGTATCAAGTCAAGTCATCTCAACATATAACAGATCCCCCAGTGGGAAGCAAATAAACAAACAAGAAAACAGAATATCTCATCCTTGAAATGCCAGTTAATACAGCTCCACAGGCCCAGTTCTTCTCTAGCATATACCCCCCGAGAGGCAGCTGCTGCAGACACAGAGCTGCTCCTGCAAATGGCCTGGTCTATAGCTCTCAGCAAGGGTGTTTGCTGGTCACAGAGTCACCAGGGACCCTGCAAAGCTCTCCACCAAGACAGGAACAACCAGGCACTTCCTCCTCTCCTTTTTCTTCTTGTTTTCAAGGCCACACGCAACCCCTTTCTCTTCCTCTCCCTCTGGGAAGCTGGATTATTTTATGATGGCAACTGGTCATTCAGTCCCTGATCCTCCCTGACACAGACTGCACACAGACTCCTGTGTCTCAGAGGAATGTGGGTAAAACTGTTCTGTTGGGGTGAATTCTCTCCCTTGTAAGAAAAATCCCCTCCCTTAAGAAAAAGAACTTTGTTTGAAAATCACATTTTGCCTGAAAGCATCCTGGTTTTTTAAGTCTTATCCTTTCCTTCCCAGAAAAAACATTAAATCAGCCAAATGGCTCTTGCTGCCCCTCCACTGGAAAGAAGGAAAGTAACAACCAGAGGATAAAATACAGAAGGAAAAGCATGACTGGTGAAAAAAGAAGTGGTAGGGCTGACCTCTTGACTCAAGGGTGGTGTGGGGAGGAAGGCAGCTCAGAGTGGGAGGGAAGTGGCGGAGGGAAAATAATATGCATATGTGCGGACACACATGCAGATACTGATTTACCAAAGCCTACTGAGGAGGCGGCAGCCTCCCTTTTGGCACCGGTTTGCGTAGCCTGCCTTCCTGCATCTTGTGGAACAGCCACACAGCAGCATGGCTCAGCAGCCTCCCACCCAATTTGGGAAAGGGCATCGCCTGTCCTCAACAAATGCGTCAGCATCTACATCTTCACATGGGAAGGGGCCAGTGCTATTGGAGACCATTGCATTACACGTGCTATTTCCAGCGAACATGCAACACTGTTTATAAGCTTACATAAGGAACATGAGCTGACCTTGCAATTGTTCCATGTCTGTAGTTCCTGGAGACATGCACGCAGACCAACGCAAAAGCTACAAGCTTGTTTTCTCTGAAAAAGGGAAAAACAATTAGAAAACCTGAGTATTCTTTGCACTTAAAAGGGCAGATCCCCTTACACAAGATACTGCTCTTTCAGCAGATCTTTGTGGGTGGAGATTTCATATCAGCATGTCTGCCAATTCCTGCCAGAGTTTCATCCAAGCCACAACATATAGAGTCAACATTAATTAGCATTAATTATTATTTATAAGAAGCAATATTATCTGCATTGCTATCATTCACACTTATTTTTATGCCTTACATAGGGTTCATATGCATGGTACTTCACTGCTCAAACAGAACAAGGTCCATTGTAATCTGCAGACTAACGCACACTATTGCCATCCTTAAACCATTTTGAAGAGATCATTGTAAAACCTAGGAGATCCCCTTTTCTGTGCTCTCATCAACTTGCCTTCTACTTTCTGTTTATACCTAGGTCAAGATTTTCTTCTCTTTTTTTTTCCCCTCACAAACAGGAAAGAATAATTTAAAAAACCCAAACAAACAACTGCCTATAGATCATAAAATCATCTTCTTCCTAACCAGAAAAACAGAAAAGAACCAACACAAGAAGAGGATTCCCCCACACCATTTGGAACCATCTAAACAGAGTGTTTCCAGTACAAAACTCTCAAGTGAGCCTTCTGCACTTCACCAGAATGAACTGGTTTCATACTAACAGAGAAAACATGCTCAATGAATTTATGTTTAATTTATTCCTGTATCTATTTCATTGGCACAAGCAGGAACTTTCTTAACCATTTTACTCTGCTTCAAATTGTGCCTCCAAAACCAGAATTGTCCTGTAAGAAACAGAGTTTTCTGTTAAGCAATGGGGCTGATTTTATTTAGTTCCCATAAAAGTGAGAAAACTTGCAAATATTACAAAATTCAATTTAAAACAGTTAATTAGCCCAGATAACTATTATTAGTACTATTGAAGTTATTAGTATTGTTGATAATAACTGCTCATAAATAATGATTTGCATACATTAAATTTTGCTGGAAGAACTTATGAGCATTAGCAAATCCTATAATGAGCATGGTCCATGTTCTCCTTTTAATGAATTCTGCCTCACTTCCAGTTTAAACAATATTTTTTACCACTTTGTTTCTTGCTTATTTTGTTGCTTGATGCAATACACAATAGCAAAGGCACCAAGATTAGTTCAGTAAATCCAATTTAGAAAGCCACTTTTGCATAGGCCAAGTTTAATGAAGACACTTCAGTACGTTAAAGTGAATTCCCTTAGCCAATCCAGGCTGGTTGGAGAAACTACTAATAATCAGCTGGAACTGCTGAGTCAAAATTATGAATGAGATGGAAACACTGAACACATTTAGCGTGTTCCCATTGCTTGTATTCTATTTGAGATTGTTGCAATCACAAATTATGCACTGCTCTGAAACACTACATACTTTGACCAGTACGAATTGCAACATTTTGCTGAGGAGTCAAAACATGTTGTGTCACATTGCATACACCTTTCAGCCAGAAGCATGAACTGAAAAGAGCAGGAAAACTTTGCCTTGTCATTTGCTGTTGAAAGCCAACTTGCATCTGAAAACATTTGGGAGCAGTTTGATTTCTACTGAAATGTACATTTTATTTGCTTTACTAAGAAATCAAACTAGACCTATTTAAATTTTCAGATATAATAAGAAAAACAACTTTAAAACTAGATTTTGTTGGCATATTTGTAACTTTCCATATTATTCACATATGCACCAGATTAATTTGTTCCACAAGTTATCTAAACTAACCATACCATTTTGCTTATACAAAGAGCAAGTAGGCACATTATAGACACTATAAAGGGGTTCTTTTAGTTGTTGTTGTTGTTTTTTAGCTAAAATAAGTCATGAATAATTTGTATAGAAGGGCACCTGAGAATACTGTTCACAGCACATGGGCAATTAATACATAGAAAAATATTTGCAGAAATTAATCATTATGACTTGTTTCACTCAGTTTTCTAACTCTGAAATGTCATACTCTTGGTTATTTATACGAAAAGACAGAAAGAATGCTTCCAGGGTAATAAAAGCATTCTGGATGAAGGAAAAAAAAAAAAGTTTGATCTTCATTGTATCTATAACCAGTAATTACCACCCCATTATATTTATACCAACAGTCAAGGACTTCACTGGCATAAACAGACACACCTCTTTCAGCAGCAGGGTTGCAATCACACATGCTGGCATCTATCTTCATCCAAAATGCACTGACAGTTAAATGCGAAGAACGTATAAATTATTGTCCAGATCTTTAGCTGGTTCATCACACAACACTTTGCTGAAGTTAATAATGCTGTACCATCTGATAACACGTCCCATTATCCACAGCTTAATTAAATTGTGCATGGAAAGTTAACAGAAAGAGGTAACCAACCAATGCCACGCAAACAACACAAAACCCAGTGCAGCAAGCTTAAGCTGGCTCTGTTAAGCAACACATCAGTAATGGTGGAAAGAACACTTTTGGAAAGCACTCAGCATCAATAAAGACATCCTTTTTAGTATTGATGAAGCAAGGCAGCTATCACGACACATAAAAACACATCTTAACTCATCTTTTCCTGGAGCAAGCACTAACGTTCAAGCACTTCGCAGAAAGATGTTACAAAACAGTCTAATGGGAAACCTTCCTCTGCACAAGTCATGTCAGAAAGGACAATAAGCGAGTGGCAGCCAGGTGAAGGAAGAAAATACCTGCAATGCTTGAGATGGAACACAGTGTGCAGCTTTTAAGCAGCAAATAAATTTTGAGGGGCAATCTCTTTCACCTTACACAATGTTTTTGTCTAGCTCAATATGTTAAATCCTATCTTCACATCAGGATGAAGTTTGACTTAATGATGAAAGTAGCATTTCTTTTCACAATCAATTACCTTATATAAATAATCTCTTCATAAACAAACTTAATAAACAAGCAGAGTATCTCAAGCATTAAAAACTGGAGCTCCTCCATTTTAGGTGCTTCCTAAGAGAAGACAGACAGACTGGAATTCACCCTAAATACTTTTCAGAGCTCTGTAATACATCCCAGGTGGTCACCTGGGAAGCCTTAGGCTTTGTTTCAGCTAACAGAAATAGGTACTAAGGGGTGAAAACCACTTCATGTACTACAGTCACCTGTTTTGGGAAGAAATGATAACAATTCCCTGGTGTGACAACATGTGCAGGCATTTAAAATTTCAGGCAGCAGCACTGAAGAACCCACTATCTGCAAAGCAGAATCTACATATTTAGAAATCTTTAAAAGTACAAATTTTCAGTTCAAACTCACTATTATGTCTTTGGTTCTTAGGCTTTATTTTCTTGTTGCCTGTGAAATTATCAAGGTTCTCCACTGTTTAAAATAAAATCACTATTCCTAGTGTTATAACTTATCAACCCTTTAATACCTTAGCCAATAGCTTCCTTGTAACAAACTGAAATGGTGTTTATTAAAAAAATTACTTAGGCTGCATCACATCTTACCTCTGAAAGGGAAGAGTCACAACACAATGAGAAAGACTGTTTCCCTGCAGTGTTCTTGGGAAAAACTCTTTAGCATCACTGGGACAGAAACCCAGCCAATACATCCCCAAAAGTACACTGCTGAAGGGAACAACAGTGCTGCTCTTTCCTGTAAAGAGCAGACGAGAGCAATAATACCTTATCAAAGCTTCAACGTGTAAAATTAACACAAATATTCATTGAAGTTACGTTTTGCACTTGCAAACTAAAAAGAGCCAGGACATGCCCTCAAGAGCTGGCTTGTGACTGTCCACACTATTTGACTAGCAACAAGCTTCCTCACATGGGCTGTCCCTTGTAACCCCGCACTTTCTCATGCCACTCAGAGGCCTCTGTTCAGGAGATAACACAGACAAAGGACAGCTCCCTCTAGACAGCACAGGTGAGGCCACTTCTTTGTAAGGAAGAGAACTTAGCCATGCTAAAGCCCTCAGGGGAAGGACTGGGTGCTGGACTGTTTTTACTAGTGCTCAGGTAGCCCTAAAGACCAGATGGGACGTTGTGGGCACCTTTAAGTGAAAGATCAAGATTGTATCTAGAAGACTCACCATACCGTGGTGTTTCAAATACTAATTAATACATTAATGCACAAGAGTAATTTTCCCAAATTAATTAGGATTACTGCTATGTATAAAAGTATGCCAGCGTAGGTGTGCACAGAAGAGGCTCTGGAATGTCAGTCATCATATACCCATCAGTTAAAGCACACTCATAAATGTTTTTGTTTGAAAGATTGTACTAACCTTAATATAAAAATACATGTTTTCTGGGTCTGATGACTCAAGAAGAACTTGCAAGTCTATACTTTAACTCATTCATCTTATATAAATAAACTTTCCCCTTGTGAAAGGGAGTCCTATGGCATTAATAAATAGGGATCTTTCCCAACCATACTCAGATTCTGTAAGAATCACTTAGAAACATTTAGACTAATTATTTGTTGCGAATTATTCAGTTGACTCTGTCTCTTCAATCAAGAAGCATGGCTCTATTTCTTTCAGCAACACCAGTATAACAGAATACAGTTTCCACATTTAACTCTCATATCCAACACCATTTAATTAAAGTCTCAACCGGGAATAGTCATCATCATGAGTCTGGCCAAAGTTTTGAAGGTTTGAATGCCGGCCCACTGGAGTGAAAGCCCCACCTATTCAGTTTGTCTCTGCACCTCACTACACTTATTCTTCTCAAGAGGCCAACCTTTAGTGATAGTACATTTAAAGACCAAAGTAGGGGTAAGTGGGTACCGGGTGTCATATCCTGTCTTCAAAATAAACTCTGTCCAAGTCACCAAGATTTACTCACAGAAATGACTATTTTTTAAAGTAGCACTGGAGGAGGCCATTTTTCCCACAACGCTTTGATAACTCTTTAAAAAGTCTTTAATCTGTGTTGGGTCTTGCTGATTTTCTTGGCACTAACTGCATGTCAGATGGAGAACATAAAAATGGACTGTCTTCCAAACCCTTATGGCATAAATAAATCAAGCTATGAATCAGGACTTTTGTAAGCGATGAGCAAATATCCCCATTGCCTGATCCATCAGTGTCAGGTGCCACTTCCCAGATACGAATACTGAAGTCTGCAAATCTTTGAATCCCTCTGTGTATCAGTCATGCCCTGTTTCTCTTTCATAATCTCCGATTCTTCACAGTTGCTAGAGATTTTCACTACGAAAAAAAAATAAAAGGACGAAATATTTTGTACAGAAATGGCAAGTAGAAAGAACTTGCAAACTGATGCACCCCAGCCCCTTTAGGAATTGCACACTGATGTTCAACCTTCACACTTCCATTTTTTTAATATAACTTTTATTCCGTTTAAAACAAAACCAAAATCAACCACAAAAAAACCCCCCTCCACTCCTCAACCACCCCTAGCCATGAAAGACTGGAAAAGTATACTCCAAGAGAGAAAATGCAGATGAAAGACAATTGCTTCCAAAAGCACCATGGGAAACGAAAAGCCAGAGAACTCCCTAGCCTGAGGAAAGCTGAAGAGGTGAGCAGTCCAAAAAATTCCACCAGCAGAAGCAGTCAAATTGGAGATTGTTGGGCATCCTGAAAATTTTCTACAGTCTAAGTGTAACTGCTCTGCAATGTGTTCTCAGTTGGAGCTCTCTGCTCCAACTTTCTCATCTTCATCTCTTCATCTCAGCTTTGTTTCCTTTTCCTCTGCTACCTTTACCCTGCTTGATTCCCTCCCTCATACACTTCCATTTATTTATTTTTTATAGTAAAAATAAAAATGTTCTGAAATGTCATTTCCATCACGAATAAATGTCAAAACCTCCCAATATTTTTAAAAGGGAAAATGATCCATGTAAAAAGAAACCCAAAGAAGCAGCTGTGTGTCACATCAGCAATTACAATCCCAGAGAAGTTAAGATCCTGTTTGTGTTAGACTCCCTCTGTGCATTCACACTCACTCCTTCCTCACAGTCCTGACTGACTTAGAGGGAAGGAGCCATTGCATTAAATCAGATTTGGAGATGTTTAGTAAGACCTGGTCATAAGCAAACAAATCAGGACTACTGACAGGTTTACAGGGCAGAAGATACTGGGTGTGACACACCAGAAAATCACTTGCAGACATTAAACTGGCGCAAGTCTGTGGACTATGTTTTACTTACCAGTCTTGGGCTAGCACCCAGGACTTCTCTCTCCTTGCAAAGGTATGATGTCAGGCACATGGCAGTTCTTGAGATTCTGTATAAGCCAGCATTGCCAGAGGCTCTGTGCAGGTGTGGTTAACAGTTATTTAATGATTCTTCACAATTGCATGTATCTGTCTGAACATAAATACAGTCTGATCGTAATCTTTCTTTTCACACCATGAATTTGCCCTAGTGTTTCCACCCTTGCAGGTTCCCAAATGCCCAATGTCTGTTATTACAGACCTGAGATTCACTTCATCATTTCAAACCATTCACGAGCACTTTGCTGTCCTGTTGGCTTGGTAAGGTGAAGAGAATGAAGGCAGTATATTTAGTACCAATGCTCCAGTTCTTCACTTAAATTCTGTATGTTTGGCTCCCTGATGACTCACGAGACTCTCCTCCCTTCCCCATGTTTACACAGTGATGACAAATACTGTTAACTTTCTAAAAGCAAAATTATTAAAAAAAAAAAAACCAGAACACTGGCAGTTCCTGGGAAAATCTCTCTGTCTTTCCCCTCTCCCAGCAGTTTCACGAGCCTTTATTCTAAATACTAGTACAGTTCAATTAGTTAAAATAATTTTGAGTGATAGTTCAACTGTTTCTTTTCCAAAAGGTAATAGTTTTCCTAATTAGTCACTTGCTTTGATAAGGCACTGACTTTTACTCTAATCTAAATTAACAAGACTTTATCTACCTGCATCATTTAAACACACCCTACTTGCAAATCTGGTATGACTAAAAACCATGACAAGTGTTTGGTTTCATTTTACATTTGCTTCAAAGTGCCTCACTTGGAGGTTAATTATTAATCTACTAAAGTATATGTAAAGGTGCAGGGAAACAACAGGATTAGTAGGTAGAGCAGTAGTGGAGGAATTAGGAGACCCATGTCCTATTCCCATCTTAGATCGTGTAAGTTTGGCCAAGACATTCAAAACCTGTGAACCTTTACTTAGAGAATGAAAATAGCAACACTCTGCACAAAGCACTTTGACATCTGTAGGGAAGAAATTTCATGGGTGTGAGGCAACAGGATGTTTATTCATACCCTAAAGAGACTGAAACTCAGCTAATCCCTTAAGAACTCACCTAGGAACTGGAAATCAAATACACAGTGCATGCAACTCAACAAACTAATGATTTTATTACATCTGTGGCAACAGAAGGCCCAGCTCCCCAAGCTTTAACTGCATTTCTCTGCCACCTGAAAAGTGGTGAAAACATATCCAAGCTATGCAACCAGTTTGCAGGACACCAACCCCCATCCCGCACCACCTGAGGTACTGAAGTGGATGTACCCTCGGTGGAACTCCACTCCCTGTTCCAGGAGTAAGCCAGCAGCAGCATGGACCAGATTTCCGAAGATACCAGTGGTTCTGGAGATGTCCAGGGGGTTGCAGAGAATGAAAACAGAACACAGCAAATGGAGGACAGAAAATGCACAAGAGAGATACAGTTTAGGGGTAATACTGCCAAATCCTGCCTACCACAGGGAAGTCTGACTGTCAGGAGCCTGCTCCCGAATAGCTCCATTATAATGCATTTCACTTGGTCTTGGAAAAAATAAAAATCAAGAAAGTTTTCACACCATTATTTATTTATAGATTTGGCTAATGATTATATAAATCATGTGATTCCACTCAGAAATAGCTTTCTGAAAACAAAGAAACAACAAAAGAAATCCAACTGAGAAGTAAGAATGTTAAATACTTACTGCTGTTCAACTGGAATATTATTGGCAAGGTGATTAATTTGTTGATCCACAGTGCTATAAATAGTACTTTAACTTCATTGAATTGAAACATATCCTTCATATCTCTAGTCATTGTTTACCCATGTAAAGTATATGTGGTTTTGAGTTGGCTTAGGTGTACTCCAGCAAGAGCTAGCAAAGTTCAGTGAGTCTCCATCACATATTCAAAGCCCTTCATCCCTTCATTAATTTTGCTGTAGTTCTCAGACAAAGTTTTTCCTTCTACTCCATCAATGCATGGACTTGTAGGCAGTGAGAGGCCATTGTTAACAGCTCAGCTGGTGTTTCCTCAAATCACGGGCCAGTGATAGCAAGCCTCTGGCATCAATACCAAGTTTGATGCCAACAGATATTTGGTCTGGCACCAGCAATAACAAGCTATGATGGTTTCTTTTTAAGTTTGTTTGGCACCAGTAGCAAAAACCATTCACTATGCTTGGCAGAGAGCCACAGAATTTCACCAAATGGCTTCTGCATCATAACTTCATCACAAGCATAACACAGCGTAACTTCTAATTGCGGTGGAGCCTGCCCCTTAGCAAGCAATTCTGTCCTGACAATTATATCCAGGATTATCAATACATGTGCTGCCTTCCAATACCAGTTTCTTTCTTACTGTAAGAAAAGTTTCTTCGAAGAGATCCACAAGCCTCTAAGTCCGTCACCATTTGGATTTTGTCTCCTTTGGTGCAGTTACATGAAACCCAGTAATCAGCCATAAGAAAAGCCTATGGGGACAGTTACCGAATTAAGTCATCACAAAATATGTTGTAAATACTGTGTTGATTTAACCTCACCCTGCACTCTTTTATGTCACGTATTTCTCAGACTGCAAACCTGCAATATATTCCAGAGAGGTTCACCTTATGCCAGTGTGGAACCTCATTCAAGCCTGGAGGCGTAACACAGAAGTAGTAAAAAGAGAGAATTAGCTATATATATATGTAGCTCTATATATATATAATCTGAGTCTCAGGACAGAGCAATCTCCATTTTGACAGCTCCTTGCTAAATGGTACAGCACTTTCCAGTGGGGCTTTGTGGTGGACACCTCAGCGGACACAGCGCAGGACAGGGGCTCCAGAGAGCTCAGTTCTATGGACAGGGTTGCAACTGACTTACCAAATTACTTTCAGCAGGACTCCCCCTTCACTCCTTGTCACCTGTAACATGGGAGAGCTCTGAGATTTCTCGGTGAAAAGGATCGTGTAAGAAACTGGAATTTCTTCTCCAGTACTAAGCATTAGTAAGAAGAACAATAATGTCACTTCCTTCATCGGAGAAAATCTGTCCCTGCCCATTCTGTCACAATCCAGAGCTCTGGAGAAAAAAAATTTGCTTAGATGCAGATATTTTTTATGGAACATGAAGTGGGCACAGGGAGGAAGTGATACTAAGCTCTCGGCATGGGAAAATTCATTCTGAGAAATGTCTCCCAAGAAAATAAAGATTGCATGAAACGAAGTTGAAATGGAACTCCCCGTTGTAAATTCAGCTCTTAGTACCTGCCAAAGACATGAGAAAATCTCTACCCACAGGGAATGGCTGTCCTTGTGAAAAAGTGCCAATCTTTCCCAATAAGGGAATTCACGCAGACATGCATTCTGCTTCAGTGATCAAATTCTTCCTCTCAAGGTCTAAAGGAATTTCCACTAACGTCCTTTCTTACAGCTCGGTCTCTAGCTGGATTTCCTTCAACTATAAAAATATACATAGTGCAATTAGCCAGCCTTCACAGACTGTAGTTCATTTATGCATGCTAGGCACATCTCCTGCTGTGAACAGCCCATCCAGAGCGAACTCTTTGAACTGGTCTATTGTTTCTCACGTAGTGTATTGCATTGTCCAGTTAGATCATTCCTGGCAAGGCAGTGCACTCCTGGAGCTTGCCACAGGAGGAGGAGGAAAAGAGATGATGGAGCACTTTGTCCAGCTGGTGTGCTGGACATCTCAGATGCACAAATAAGCTTGCCTACCACTAACTATAGGACTTTCCCAGTCACCACAGAGACCTTCATTGACCAGTTGTTCTTATATGACCTTACATGGAAACACTCCCTAATCTATAGTTAGTCGTCTGGAGAGACAGAAGGCAGGAAAGAGAAGTAAGAAAGAACTGGGAGGGAAAAAAAAAAACTAGAAGAAATAATTTTTTAAAAAAATTTAAACCAAGAACATATTGTGACACACCTTTGCACAATGTTTGCTGAACTGAGAAACCCATGTCTCCATGGTTTAAAATACCATGGAGACAACATAACTGGATCAACCAAAAATACACTCACAACCACCAGACAGTGTAGCATTTTGCTACATTTAGTAAGGAATATTTTTGTAATTGGTACCTTGAGCAAACTGCAAAGGACTATACTACCTTATCTCCAAATACGCATTGGCACACTATTTCTGAATTAAATGAGTGAAATACTACAGAAATGGGAAGCAAAGTTGATTGCATGATTTTCAAGCAACCATTCACATTTCTCCGTTTGTCTTTGACTGGGTACTGTTTTGGGTAGGAAAAGAGAGGATCATACATCAAAAAAAGTCCTGCTCTGCTGATCTAAAGAGGAAGAGACATTTCATTTTAGAACAAAGAATTAGATTTTTTTTTTACATTGCTTCACTGGAGGTTTTTGGAGGTTTTTCTTGGGGTGATGGGGGTGGGGTGTTTGGCTTTGCTATAATACAGCACATCAAAGTGCTTTTGATGTGAAGTTTACTTAACAGAATCAGTTTTTCCGATGATTGTGTTAATCTTTATAAACCTGAAGGCGATACTGTGCCTTTTAAAAAACTATAGCAGGAAAAGACTTGAGGTTACATATACTCTCAGTGGTGAGAGATGGGAGTAGGATTATTTCACCACTTCTTACAACTTTGCTTGTGTTTCATGGGCAGCATTAGCAATGGGCTTGACATTGCTCTCACTCAGGCCAGGAAGGCTCTATTTAAACCCTGCACAGCCCTTTCATAAGCACCTTCATATATTTTCTCAGGTCAGAGCCACCAGAGATTTCAAGGGACAGTTTACAACAGGCACTGGCTCAGAGATAGCAAAGGGGCCTTGAGCCACAACAAGAATCAGTGCTGATCTTAGAAAGGTTCCCTGCTCCCAGCCATTAATAGCTATCTTTGCATTATTTTCAGTATAAGCTTCTGTCCCCTCTTAAATCTTGCAAAACCAGCTTTGCCATCCACTCCTAGTCTTGAAGTATGGCTGTGAAAAACCTTCTGTTATGTCTGACGTGTTTACCTACAGCATTTGAATGACTTTTTAAGTTCTTTGAATAAAGATAAGAGACAATGTGTACATTTTCCACACAAATAGTGGAACGGTAATAAAATAAACATCAAAGGCAAGCTAGCGAATCATCGCTACTTCTCTGCTATTTACAACAAAAGCAGGAAGAGGAAAAAACCTACCCTTGCCACTGGCATCATCGTAGAAAATACGAGTTTTGGAAGGAATGATACCTTTCTCTCATACCCTTAAACACAAACATTGGCACCTACAGCTAAGACAACACTGTACTGAATGATTTCAGTTTACATTACGTGGCGACAACAACAACAACAAGGAACCAAGAGAGGTCTCCCTCCTCTTATTTTTGTCTTTTTGAATTGCTTTTCTCAACTGGTACAGCTTCTGTGAGAACAGCAAGACATCCAGTGTGTTATTATTTCTATTAAAGTTGTCCAGAATGCAATGAGAGGGACAGAACAACCTCTCACACTTCAGTATTTATATTATAAAGACTCATGCAGACTGAAGAAATGGCAAAGCTTTGAAATAAAGTGCAGGTGTGTGAGTGGGAATATATATTCTATTCAAGAGAGATCAAGATAGAAAGTAGGGCTGTTTATTTCTCCTCTTAGTCTTTTAAACTTGTCTTTTTTCATCTTCCTCTCCAATACTCCTTGAAAGAACAGACCACAATGGAATAATCCTAACCAGAGTGACTCTGCCTTATGTATTTATTCTAAAATAAGGTCCGATTTAGAAAGACTGCTTTTGGAAAATATGGAGCAACCCAACTCTTACTCCAGGACACAAAATTTGAAACATACATATGAGAAATAAAACATAAGCACTGTATTGCATTTCCGCTGATGTTTTTGTTATTGTTTTGCAGATCCCAGCAGTACTGTCATATGAAGTCAAATGGCATTTTGCAATTGACTCTGAACAGTGAGCAGAACAGGGAGTTTTCAGAGAAGCTACTGCCAGCTAGCTCTCTTCATTGAGTCGTTCTATTTAGCATAATGTCGAAGGAGAAAAAAAAAGGTTCTGAAGGAGGGCAAGACCCTGACAACTTAAACCTAAAAACAAACCCAAAAATGATGACTAATTTTTTTAGAAAGAAAAGTGTCTAGGTAAATTTGCAGAATACTTTGTCTCAAGTTTTATGGGAAATTTACAGATTCAGAGTGATTTTAAAAAATGTTAAAGTTACTATTAAAGAGGAAACAAACCCAAAACCTACACAATAAAAGATTTTACTAGAGAGTGGCAGTTGTAAGAGAGAGGTTACAAACACACCGCCCAGAAGAGCTCAAGCAATGCTACTGCAGAAACAGTAGCACACATAAAATTAAGGTTAAGGCTTTCACCCTCTCATAGCAAAACTCCAAAGCATTGCCTACCTGTTCCCACTCTACCTCTGCACCAGGTGTGCTTATGACAGTAGGAAAGAGAGACTAGGACTGAAACTATTTTGTCAGGCTACATAAATCATTAGGAATTCACAACTGCGAAGCCATGTATTATTTTCCAACAGGTTGTTGAGCTGTCATATTACAACTTGTTGCTTTATACGGCGCTATTAAAATAAATCACTGCACGTAACAGGTTCAGCTCTGCCACCTATAAGTCATTCTGCATTTTACACCTGGGAGGCGGGCCGGCTCTGCTTAGTCGCGCCGAACTGCGGCTTCATTCGAAATACCCGGGAAGGGGAGGGACCTGGCAGGAGAAAATACAAACAAGTTTCGTAAAATAACTTTCCAACAAGACCTCGCTGTCATCTTGGCTAATTACGGCTCTGATACGGCTTATTAGGGCATACCCACCTTTGCTACCTTGCTTCTCCACCCACCACCCTTTCAGATCTTTGTCCTGGCTCCGCCTCTCGCCGGCGTTATAATGGGCTGGTCTGAAAGTGGTGGAGAGACACACAACCACAGGGGAAGGGAGAGATAATGACAATAACACTAATAACCCTAATAACCCGTCTGCTGCCCGCCTCGCAGCGAGGAGCCACCCCGGCGTCCCGGCACTGACAGGGCTGGAAGCCGGAGAGAGCGGAGTAACCCCGACGGTCCTCGAGAGCTTCTCCCCGCGTCCGGCGAGCGCCGAACGGTAACAGCGGCTGCGCCCCCGAGAAGGACCGAGCTCGGGCGGACACGGAGAAGTGCCGGCTCCGGCAGCCAGCCGCCCGCCCGCCCTCTACTCGCACCGGCTCCACGGGAGCCGCCTCGCCCCTCTCCTCCGGCCCCATGAAGCAGCGAGAGTAAAGAGCGAGAAGGACAAAAAAGGGGGCGAAAGGAGATCGAGGGCCCCAGTGGGGGTGAAGGAGGTAGAAGCCCGGAGGAATCGCCCCGTCCCGAGGGCGGCAGGCCACCGCCGCCCGTCCTCGGCGCCCACCGGCCGCGAAGGGGCCGGTCCCTGCCACCGACCCCGGGCCGGCGGGCTGAGGCGGGCGCGGAGCCCCGCAGCCCTGCCCTGACGGTCTCGCCTACCGCGGCGGAGCTGTCCAAGCCGGTGAGGGGACAGAAATCCCCTGGATCGCCTCGCCGCCTCCCGCCTCCCTTGAGGCCGCGCTGAGGGGCGGGGGTCGCGCCCGCCCAGCGGAGCCGCGGGGTGCGGGGGGGCCGGCGGCGGCGCCGCCATGAAGCTGGAGGTGTTCTCGCAGCACTATGAGGACAAGCTGAGCGCCGGCAGCGACCAGGAAGGCAGCGGCTCTCTCTCCCCGGCTCCGGCGGAGAGCGAGCTGGGCTCGGACGGTGACTGCGCGGCCAACAGCCCGGGCGGCGGTGCCGGGCGGCCGGGGCATCCCCC